>SMSQ01021073.1:0-11804 GCA_019453375.1 Ctenoplectra terminalis
TTGTCCAACGATGATTAAAACATACTTATTTATACCGGAAAAGCCAAAACGAAGAACATACAATAACAAAAAAAAATAATACATAATTTATAAAAGACAAATCTTTATCTATATTTCCAACAGAAAATCGCGGAAAATAAAAAAAAATACAGTAAATATATTAAATGTTTAAAATTTTAGAAACTAGTCATTTTGACCACTTTGTTACTTTCAGAGTTAACTAATATACAGTAGATCCAAATAAGAATTCTAACATTGAATCTACAAACACTCTATCTCTAAAAAGAATCTAAGTCATAAACTTTCTTCAAACAGTAAATATATAAAATGTATAAAATTTTAGAAACTTGTCACTTTGATCACTCTGTTACTTCCAGAGCTAACTAATACAAAATAGATCCAAATAAGAATTCTAACATTGAATCTACAAACACTATATCTCTCAAAAGAATCTAACTCATAAACTTCCTTCAGAAGGGACCATACGTTTAAAAAGAAAGAAAGAAAAAAAAAAAGAAAATAAGAACAGTATTGAGAACGGCAAGAAACGTTATCAGACAACTTTTATATCACCCCATAGGCTCGTAGCGAGTTCACAGTTTCCTGGAAAATCGCTTGTTTTACGAGCACGTTTCGAAGTATCACGACACTTCGGTGCCACCAAACTGCAAGCCCTTGAATGTGCGTCGTTCGGGGAAAAGTCAGTGATCTGGACATCGTTCGACGGCTCATTGCGAACCCAGCGTACTCGTTGCGAGCACGAAAACAGCGAAGTATCGCGGTCGACGATCTCGTAACTCGATAACGGAACCGGTTAAACCGGAAGAAGAACTCAAAAGTCCAATAATGGCCTTATACCTTTGTACTAAAAATCGTATGCCCTTTGAATTGCAATTTTATGTATTTTTGGGGAGGGAACAATTGTAACGGGGGATTACATCTATAGAGAATTTCTGCTTTAAATTATACGGGGCGTTTCACCTTTTAAAATCTTTCCTACAAAAGTTGCATACTTTTGCAAGGGTCTCTGTATAATGGATAATTTTATTCTGTTGGGAGTGGTTGATCAATTCGCTACGGTGCTCTCGGAATTGAAAGAGCTCTAGGTATACTAATCGATACAGTTTTTGTTGATATAATAAAAATATACGTAACAAAATTGAAGTGTATTGTTTAACCCTTTGACTGCTAAAGGCGTATATATACGCTTTCACAAGTCTATCAATATATACGAAAACCGTAAATGTGGATTCGGCAGGGGTAAAAGCAATAATATAAGGCGACACGAGAAATATATATTTAATACAGTCGGCAATATTGCAACGCTTCGTACTATTATTAATTTGGATAATTATATTAAAAGATTACACGCGAAAACTTTGGATAAATTTCTGAGGACTTCTTTACAGCTCGAAAGCAATACAACGAAACTCGTCTAAAACAAAAGAAGAACCTCCCTAGACGAATCGACGCAATGCCATATCTTATTCAGAACATTAATTTAATATCGGTTCCTTATGTAGGTAATGTTTCTACAGTAAATATACGCCCTCACATATCCATCAATATATACGAAAGCCGTAAATATACGCCCTGTGCATTTTTTTACTATAACATCTTTACCGTTTTATCGATTGATTTAACATGGAATGTACAAGTTAAATAGCATAGCAACGAAGTATCGGTGTTTGTTTAAGTATTTTTAATCAGTTGTTTCAGTATCTTTCGGGTACTCTATTAGTCAGTAGACAGTGGACGACCCCAGTCGCAGCGACTGACGTGCAAATAACGCGCCGTCCGTATTAATGGATCCTTCCGAGAACGCGCCGCAGTCAAAGGGTTAATGAATGATGGTAGATCATATGTAAATGAAAATATAAATAATTGTATGGTACGGAAAACGTCTATGCACGCTTTTATCAAATGATCGCTTCATTTTTAACAGTAGAACTATCAGCGATTAAAGTAGAGTTATTCGTACCAAAGAAATCAAAATGATAGATATTTCGAAAAATACCTATAACAAGGGTAACAATTCTTTGTGCATGTTTTTTACAATAAATTGCGGAACATCCTGGAAAAATCATTATTGTAAATTTCTAAAATTTTTGTAAGAAATTATGAACAAGTCATTTTGACTTGTTCGGTGGTTCTAGTGTTAAAGGCGTGTATGTACGCTCTTCGTAGCGAAAGGGTTAATGAGATACGAAGATCGAGTTTATTTATTTTTTAAGTAGATTATTCTCTGATGATAGAAATCTTGAAATAAAAGGCTGGTTTCTAGAGATCGGTGTTCGCTTATTCATTTTTAAGATAATACGTGGAACTAATTTTTAGAAAGCGATACCACGGTAGAAAGCTGACAGTATTTGGAGCACTATCGGTTGAGACTTAGATGATGCTATTATGGCGTTATTAGATATATATCTCCGTTTAAAAGTCTTGAGACGGTTATTATATTTGCTCAAAATATAACTGTAAAGATATGGAGAGTTGTTATTTTTAAGCTGATATTATATACGGTGCTAATATATTAGTAATTTTACTAAAAAGTAAATGCAGTTTTTCAATCTACGCGAAAAATCAATTTTATTAGAAACAGTGGGTGTCCTAAGACTTGAATGGGAGTGTATATGTCCTAAAACTTAGAGTTTCCGAGATATTTATTTAATTTGAGATATTAATTAATTTCATTTTGTATCCAGTTGTAAGAAATTAAAAAATTCGTAGATAAACTCCAATTTAAACTGAACTAACTAAACTTGGAATACAATAAAACATAATAATTTATTACACGGATAAAACCGGTTTTGAGACAACGAATAACAAAATAGCCAAAAGAATCAGAGAAACGAAGACAAACTTATCGTAAGAATTAAAGTAACGTCTCCTGCCCGCTTAAATTATAATTGAAAATTTCTGTAGCAAGATTTGACGATAAAATTTAAGAATAACGTACGAAAATACTATCCATTAAGCTTGGAAGAAGCGATTTATAAAATATACAACACCATACCATCGTCACTCTGCACGATAAAAATAACAGCTTAATTGGACCTCAAAGAGAATCTGCGAAGTGCACGATAAAATTCGTAGAATTCATAGCGCGATAAAATCACGATAAAACAATCATTTCTCGAATTCACCGCGGCCATTCGTTCATTTACTATCGGTTCCACACTTTTACGTTCCAACTGAATTCCCCGGCAACCACACCGAACTAATCACAATAGCGTTACACGGTCCACGAATTACCTTCACGATGCAACTTCTGTTTCTCCAACAATGAACACCGATTTTCTCTCTCTCTCTCTCTCTCAGAAAAAAGAAAAAAAAAGAAAAAAGGAAGCGAGAAACAGTAACGGAAACAAGATACTGCAACCACTGAAATTTCAAAAAAAAGAAAAGAAATACTAAGCTTCTCCGTAAACTACAATTCTCTAGAAACACGTTTTCTAGAGACAGTCGCTAATAACTCAACTTGGCGGTTGATGCGACTTAAAACAAACGATTCAGAAAAAAAAAAGAAAGAAGAAAGAAAATCAATAGGAATCGTCGCGAAGACCATTCGTCGATCCATGTAAAGTGAAGTAAAAAAGAAGCAAGCACTTTTACTCACGTTTGTCTGTTTCCTCTTGCAACCAGTCCAGCAGACAGCTCTCTTTCTTCGTGTTTCTTCATAGCTCTTCCTGATTCTTCCCACCAATAACACGTATCAGCGTAGCTGTGCACCAAAGCGTATCGGCGAGGCAAGTTAGAAATTCCAATGACAGCGGCGCGCAAAATGGATTTCCGGCAGCCAGTGTTTTCCACGGCAGAGGGATAGAAAGCTCATTCTTTGGTGCTCCCATGCGGAATACCGTAATTACGTTTTGTCAAACCGATCGGCATTTTTATCCACGAGCCTGGCTGTTTTTCTCACTGTCCGTCCCGTTCGTTGTTTACCGACATTGGCCGGCTGGTGAAAAGAAAAACACGGAAAAACACGACTTGCTGCGTGACCAGGTCTGAAACAGAGAGAAAAGTGTTTGTTATCCTGTGGCCTTTGGCGATTTTTTCTTTGTAATTTCTCATATAAATTGTATTTTTGTATAAATTTACAGAAGTGTGTTTTTAGGGATTTTTTTTGTAAAGAACATGCATTGTTTTTTTTTTTTTTTTTTCGGATACATGTTAGTTTAGTTTCTGCTGGTATAAATGCATGTACTTCAACACTGCTGTGTTTTGTAATTGTAATACATATTAGTATCGCTTTAGAATTTTGTTTTGATTTTGAAATACTTTAGATTTGTGCAATATTTAATTATTAACTCTCTATAGCTGGAATTTTGTTTGTTTACCAGAGAAAGAGTTATAATTGGTTACGGTTTCTCACTTCGACTTGAAAATTTTTAGTTAGTAATTGGATTTTAGTCAGTAATCAATACACTGGTATAGTAATCAATAGTACAGTAATAAGCATACTTAAACAAATTTTCAAAATATAGATACAGGGGTATGTAACTTGTAAGTGGCATGACGATATAAAAGGTTGAATTGAAAATATGAAATAGAGTATTAAATTGTATAATATTAAATTCTAATATTATTGTATAATATTATTGTACAATAATATTAAATTTTAATATGATTGTATAATATGATTGCATAATATTAAAATTCTAATATTATTGTATAATATTATTGTATAATATTATTATATAATAATATTAAATTTTAATATGATTGTATAATATGATTGTATAATATTAAAATTTAATAAATTTAAAAAAAAGTAAACGCAAAAATTAAATACACTATATCTTATACCTCTAATAAAAGTATAGTATTTATGCAAATATAAAGTTCACTTTGGATCATATAAATTTAAGGATGACAGCAATTCGTTGGTAATTCTATCAGAAAAAATTCAAATTATTTATAAAAAGACAATTTTAAAAATCAGTTACTACAGATTAATATACATGCATCAAACAACACCTTTCAAACTGATATTTTTCGCAGTATCTATATATCATCTAGGTCATCCTAGAAAAATTCGAAAGTTATTAATAATCAAACGTTAATTAATCACTATGCCCAAAGAGTGAATTAGCGATCTCTTTCCTGATAATGGTTTAACTCGCTTTTAAATTAGGCCATAGTTATTACCCTCATAATTGTATTCCAATAATAACTTATCCTATTCAATCAGTTACCCCTCAAACATAAATCACCGCTTTAATTCGCTATTTTAACAAAATTAATTAATAATATTGGTCGGTACCAAGCCTTACTAAAATCAATAACACATTACCATACAAATTATGATGGAACGCTGAAACTGCAAAATGCAATGAAAATAGAAGCTCAGCAGAAAAGGAAAAGTGGATACATTCTCAGATACGTTTGCAGTTTCTTCTTTTTCATTTTTTATAGAAATTTAGGGAGTTATATATGAAATCATTATCGTACAAAATTTAACCAATAGTAAAATTTATTTAAATTAAAAGTGTATCAGATTATCAACGCTAATTTAAATATAATATATTGCTCCATTCTTTGCATAATCAGAGTGCTTAATTATTTATACATTATGCAATATTAACTTTATACACGTTTTGACGCTATTAAGTCCAATAAAATATTTTTTTTTAATTACAATGACATACAAAAATAACCAGAGTCGCTAATAACTCGCAAGTGGTTGATGCGATAATAAAATAATTATAATAAATTAATTAATATAATACAATTATAATAAATTAAAAAAAAAATAACTAGTTACATTTTTCATATATTTTTTTAACTGATTGAATACACTATGAACACTATTTATTTATTCCAACTAGTAAGCTAAAAAATTCGCCAAACACGTCTAATAAATATCAAAATATCTAAATAATCGATATAAAAATCTAAATGATAATCAAAATAAATCAATAAAAAGAAAGAAACAAAAAATAAAAGGACCAAATGGTTCGATACGTTTGAATAAATTTGTTGGACAAACTTAAATGCCAGAGAGGCGTTGCCTACCCCTAAAAAGGGTTGAACACCATAGACCAAAAGATCAATTGAGGGGTGAAACAGATAATAGAGGTGGAAGGAATGGCGATAAAGACGAGATAAAAGTAGAATCGATGATATAGCGAAGGTAAATGCTGCAAAAAGAAGACGAGCAAGGTTGAACAGAGCGACGAAACGTGGGAGGGTGAAAGCGGTGTAGAACAATGAACCGAAAATGGAAGTAATGCGACGAGGTGGCTAGACTTCATGGTAGGAAATAAAAAAAAGAAGAAGAAAAAAAGAAGATCGTGTAGAACCGGCGCGTAAAGAGGTAAAGCACCGGGCAAACGTAATATCGGAGACGCTGAGGAGTAAAAAAATGACCGAGGAGGAAACGATAGAAAATAAGGAGCCTCCGATAATGCGGAATCGGGGGAGCTGGTGGAATTAAAGGGCAGGGAATTGATGAGGGTGCGCTTGACGTTTGAATTATCGATTTGGCTCGAATTCTGCATGCAGAGTATTAGAATAAATAGGGGAATTATACGAAATGATTAGAATCTTGCGAGAAAACCTTAGAGTTCGAACTAGTTTACATTCAATCGTCACAGATGCGTGAGAGGTATTAATAAGGGGTGTTTCATAATTTTGGAACGAATCAAAGTGTACATATTTTTTATCAATCGCGGATGAAACGGAGAGTGTTTCAATTTTTTTATAGCTTCGTATGACTTATAAGGAGACGCCTGAAGCGTAATTCTTGAAATTTGATGGAACTTTGTAGGTTGATAAGGAATTGAAAAATGTGCACGATATGCAAATGCAAGGATACATTATAAAATATATAATAATTATTTTGTTCAAAATAATTCGTGACGAGTTAACTGGGTAGTTTTGTATAGTATAATATAGTATTATAATGTATTCTTAGAAAGATATTAGACACTGAGTATAACTTCTGAATTATTATATTAATAATTCTTTTTAAGTTTAGGTTTCGGGAAAATATAATTTTTAATTCTTTTTCTAAAGGTATGTTAAAATAATAATGTATTCTAAGAAAGATATAACTTCTGGATTGTTACGTTAATAATTCTTTTTAAGTTTTGGGAAAATATAATTTTCAATTCGTTTTCCAGAGGTGTGCTAAACTAAATGGCACATTATAAAAAATATATTACACATTGTACAGCTCCTAGAGTAATGAGAAAGTTTAATGATCAGAAAAATTAGTTTTCAAAATTATAAATTAAGTTTTACCACGTTGTTTGACCTATAACAGCTATTTCCAAAGACTATATATAAAGAAATATTTATCAATTGTTTTACGAAAATTACCTAAACTGTAATTTTTAACGAACTGGTTCACCCAACACGGAATCAGAATATCAATTGTATAAAATCGGTAATAATTTTATTACTCTCTGTGGGTTTCAGATAGCTACTCGTTTACGATCCTCGTAACAACATAGTCAATAACAATTATGGTCAATGGGAATAATTTACTGCGGTCGTAAATTACATAATCAAGTGGCAACACCGATTAGTGCAGTAGAATGCAAGATTCTAGAACTTTAAAAATATATAGTGCAATGAGATTAATGGGACCTGAGCTAGAGTTCAGATATTTACGTCTTGAATAACGTTCTCAGTGGGATCGGATCCCTTATTTCTACTTTAATCTAATGAAATCTCTTAATGTCTCCGTCTTAAGTTTGTGTAGGGGAGAATTGGTTCTAAAATCATCTTACTAAAGATATCTCGCATCGTATCTTCTTTTTAGTACTAACTTGTATAAAAGTTAATATCGTAAATTCAAATTTATTGTTTAAATTACCTACTGTTACACATTTAATTTTTTTCAATGACGAATTAATTTGTTGTTTAAATCAGCTACTGATACATATATAATTTTTTTCAACGACAAATTAATTTGTTGTTTAAATTATCTATTGATACATATTTAATTTTTTTCGACGACAAATTAATTTCTTATTGAAAAAAATTAAATGTATAACAGTAGGTAGTTTAAACAATGAATTTGAATTTACGATATTAACTTTTATAGAAGTTAATACTAAAAAGAAGATACGATGCGAGATATCTTTACCTATTGATACATATTAAATTTTTTTCAACGACAAATTAATTTGTTGTTTATATCACCTATTGATACGTATTTCATTTTTTTCAACGATGAATTAATTTGTTGTAACTCATTTTATAATATACAGTGTATCAGAGAATCTCGAAACGCAAAAGAAACTATACCGTGACGTTATTCAATCGGTGTAATAGTTTTATTCCAAAGCGACCGAGTATTTTTTTTTGTATATTAAATTTCGAAAAATGCAAAGACAGCCGCGACTTAATCGGATATCGTTGATTAACGCTGCTACTTCCGTGGATACGGCAAAAACGGCTATGGGTAATCAAAAATGTTATTAAATACAAGTTTGGCGAACGCAATCACGATGGCCTCTCGGTTTAATCATTTTAATCCGTGCTCCCATTTTCAGGGGATACCTTCGAATACGATTTTAATCCTGCGCTTCAGATCGACGAATATGTTTACACGCACAGACGTAATTATTCTATTATTATACCAAAGTTTATTATAAACGATATAACTAAAAATAATTCAAGTACGTTTATGTAAAAAGCATTGTGCAAATTTTATACAACTCTCGAGAACTTCTCTGCTATTATTTTTGATAATCGAATTGAAATTGGATTTCGTTCGTCGTTTTCTTTTAGCGATCGATCACTTCTGAAAGCAAAGAAACAAAAATGCTCTGTGGATATTTAATTATTTTTAAATATGAAAAATGCATATCGAGGTAAATTATTCAATTGGTTATTTACTTCTTTATGCTATTATAATTAAGATACATTTTATTTTCCATTCATTCTTCAATAAAATTCAAATATAGAATCGACCAGTTTTTTCCTAAACAAAATTCTGATGCTAACAGAATTAATAAATTTCTTTTAACACTAGATTTACGGAACCCGCCAATTTGACGTAGTTCTAATTTCGGATTTAAGTTTAACAAGTGTGCGAGTGGAAATTGTAAGCTCGAAATAAAATTTATATACGAAAAATATACTAAATAAATCACTACTAATAAAAATTGATCGATTTAAAGTAAAGTGAACGAATTATATTACAAAATATCTGTATTTTAATATACCCATCAAAATGATCCAATCCAAGGTCCGTAAATCTAGTGTTAAACAAATTTTAACGCGTTAAACGCACCCCGATTCTGGTCGACTTTCCTTTAGACTGTGTGCTGTAACGATAATTAGAAAACATTTGGTCGCAAAATAGTTAATAATTTAAGAAGAAAATTGTAGAGGCCTGCAAACGAAGATGGTAACTTTGTTTAATGCGATTTAATATAACTCGTTGATGAATTATAAGGTATTAGTTTTTGAAATCGATACTCTCAGTTTTCGGAAATCAACGACGCCTAAGCGAAAATTTCAGCGTCGGTCCGCAGGCACGTGTTAATCGGTCATTTGATCCATAAAGAGTCAAAACAGATCAAGTTCGTTAAGACTGATTCCTCGATTCCTTAAAAATTAAGCACTTATCTTGTGCTCTGTTATTAAAATTAATAAATTTACAAAATATTGTAGTGTCGTAGTTTTAAGAACTTATAATTTATGGAAGGCAATAAAGGCGTAACGGGGCGGGGACCGGACCCAACGTACGGACGATGGGTCGATGCGTAGGCAGAGTTGGAGAAAGCGTAGAACAGTGTTGATCAGATAGTTGGACTGAACGTAGAACAGTGTTGATCAGAGAGTTGGACTGAACGTAGAACAGTGTTGATCAGAGAGTTGGACTGAACGTAGAACAGTGTTGATCAGAGAGTTGGACTGAACGTAGAACAGTGTTGATCAGAGAGTTGGACGGAACGTGGAAGTGTGTTGAACGAGGAGAATTGAGTTGAACGTAGAGTAGAGTAGAGTAGAACAGAGTTAAACGTAGTGTGGAAGAGTGTTGAACCGAGAGTTGAACAGAGTGTTGAGAGAGCGTCGAACGAGTGTGTTGCGCGGTTAAAGAATTAGTGTAAGATTAATAGTATATTATCGCGCGTCATAGTCACTCACCTAAACTTTATTCTTAATAATTAAACGTTTATAAACTATATTTAAATAAAAAACTCTATAACATGGAGTTCATCAGTTTGACTTCCGAACGTCTCATTTATACTTTACCAATGTAACAAAAAATTGAACTGCATCTAGAACATTTATTGAAGAACATATTACAATAATATATCAATAATCAATTTCTAGCGATGCTACATAAATGTTACTGAAACGTGTGAATCAATAACAATTTAATAACTGAAAGTAATAATATTATAATATAACACGCTACGAAAAGGTTTCTAAATTAAGAATTTCTGCGCCATAATTTCTTTCTCTAAAATTACTTCCACCGCCATCTCGTCTTACAAACTTGGGAACAATTTTCCACGTAGCTGTTGCCAAAGGCGTGAAATAATTGGTCTAAGCGAAAGATACCGTTATTACAAACTTTTTGGTACATTTTTTCACTCGAAAGAATTTTACGAGATCACCTTTGTCCGCGATATTACAAGCATCTGTACTCACTTCTATAACGGACACGGCTACAAAATGAAACATAATGAAGTGCTGGGGACAGAAACTTTATTTGCATTCCATGGATCGCGTATGGAACAGAGTACAGCATATTGCATTCCTCCCATTTGATGGCAACGCGTGCACACGCTATGCCGACGTTCTAATGCATACTCGAAAGTGATAATAGCGTTCCTTCATTACTGTAAATATGACGCCACCGGTACCATTAGCGCGGCGAAAATAACCGCATCGTTAAATTATACGATCAGATCATGAATAGCCCTTTAATCTCGTGAACTGTCCTGAAATACCGTTTGTTTATAATTGCATACCATCAACGGATCACCCTATATATTATCTGTCGTTTTAAAATTGGCTTAACTTAGAAATATAACGATTGTTGTACAAATATAAATAGATACTTATACACCACCGTTCGTAAGTATCCGATAAAGTCAACTTGATCAGTTTCTAGCGACGGTATATAAATGTTACGAAAACATATGAATTAATGACAATTTAATGACTGAAAGTAATATTTACTACCTTCTTAAGGAATTGATACATTGTGAATTGAAATGATCTTTAATTAATAATTTTTTGCACTCTTTGGATTCTTTGGACTTATAGAGTTTAACACTAGAACTACCGACGATTAAAGTATACTTATTTCTACCGGAGAAATCGAAGCAGAAGGTATACAAAATAATATGTAAGGCAACTGGGACAAAGATTTATCTATATTTGTAACAAAATATCACGGAAAATCTGCCCAAAGGCACCGTAATTAATTTATAAAATTTCTGTAATAAATTACGAATGGGGCTTTTGACCACTTTGCTAGTCCTAGTGTTAATGTCATTTTTGTTGCATACTAACTCAGTAATTTATTCACAATATTCAATTTTGTCCTATCGTAACATTCTGTTAAAAGTAAGCAAATGTCTGGACACTTTTGAATAATAGTATAGCCATTATTACTGTAAATGTATATCGCTTGATTATCAATTCATGTGTATATTACCTATTATTATAAGATCACTATGTCTCATATTCAAATACATTATTTTCATTGCAGCTTAACTGTATAACTATTAATCATGAAATATCGTATATTTTTATAGCCATTAATAATCATAAGATGGATGTGATCTTAATAAATAAATAAAAGAAATAATATAACTGTCTTTAAC
>SMSQ01021074.1:3194-14580 GCA_019453375.1 Ctenoplectra terminalis
CGATACGATACGATACGATACGATATGGTACGATACGATACGATACGATACGATACAGTACGATAGAACGCGATACGATGCGCTGTACAAGCTTCGACTCTACGTCCACTGGTTGTCCACTTCTCATTGGGCAAAATTAGAGATTTTTCACTCGTATCCCTGATCATCGATAAGCGGCGCATCTCACCTCGTCGCTACTGTTAGAAAATCGCGATAGATAAACGGCTAAAGCAGGCCATGTGCGTTTCGTCAAGGCGCTTTCCTACTTAACCCATTCGAGACCGATTGCACACCGTGTGTGCAATGGATTTCCGAGGCTATAAGACAGCCTGCACACCGTGTGTGCAATAACAGTAATGTGCAATTATCGGTTATTCTGAGTAAACTAGTCGTCGAAATAAGATTTTTCTGGAACTAATGAAACCTGTAAAGTGCAGGAAACTGTGTACCAAAAAATCTAAAAATTATCCGAAGCCTTTCTTACATGAAAAATACTATGAATACGCATGCAGCGAAGGCTTAAGATAATAAGTTTCGCTTCTGAGGACCGTGTTCGAAAAAAATCGTCGTCTCGAATGGGTTAAGGGAAATTCCTTGGGACTTAGGGTAGTAAAAGTAAGGCAGGCATACTGGCGGGAACGTTCTCAGGACTCGCGGATAGTCCAGAAGGACGTTATTGCAGTAGCCTTCAAGTTGAACGTGAATTACCGCTTGAATCCTGATTCCAGCTTATACTACTGTCCGCGTCACTCAAGTTACCCTTACGGGTGAGATTGTGTTTGAAGAATATTAAAAAATGTAGCTTGTGCGAAATTTAATACGAGAGAATGTTAGTTGATGTGTTGCTTTTTTTTTTATTTTTTATGTGGATCACAAATGTTCTCGTGTTTAGAGCATCCGACGTTAAACAACGTCCACACCTTATATATTTAACGCAATTTTCGTTTGCGGAGGTTTCGAAATAGTTTTTTTTAGCTTTAGTTTCTTGTATGCAGAACACATTAAATGTAATTTATAATATATACATATATATGTACATTGACATATATATATATATATATATATATATATAGAGAGAGAGAGAGAGAGAGATTTTGCAACGATTTTCGGTGTGAGAATAATAATAAGCTGATTTATTTGGTTTATTTCGAGATATTAATACTGGCTGGTCTCTCCCGGTGGTCGAACTATCCCGGACTTACCCTATTTATCTATTATAAGCTTGGATAAAGATGGATTTATTTGCAGCTACAAAATACACTAAAATATACAAACATCTATCGATCCAGACTAAACACTCATTCCAGGCTCACCATTCCATGGTAGAATATTAGGAAACAATAAAGATACATTTTTAGTAATCGATATGGTTATTCACTAACCCTTTGCTACCGTTCCGAAAATGCACACCTCATTTTCTATGAAGATTTTCCTAAGCGTTAAATAAGAACTGTATTTAGTAAAATAATGTTTCTTCTAACAAGTGTTGTTTATACTTTATCAATTATATAAGTAACACTAGTGTTGTTCATACTCTATCAATTATATAAGTAACACTAGGTCATCAGATGGATGCCGGATATATCCAACGCTCTTACCGAAAGGGTTAATACATTTACTATTATTTATTATTAATACTATAAGTTCGGATAAAGATGGATTTATTTCCAATTACAAAATACACTAAAATACACTAAAACGCTCTTTGTACGTCCCTTTGTAAAAACGACTGCGCCAAAAAAATGCGTACTTCTTCGACGTCGTCCTCGTTCCTACCTAAGCCTGCGAGCCTACGACACAATAACGAGAAGCGCCTAATTTATGGCACCTTCAAGTGTCCTCGCTTTCTCTTCCCGCAAGTCAGGGTAGCGAAAGCCTCCAAGACCGCTCCAACCTCGAAATTTCCCGTTTGCTTGCACTATAGAAAAATCAGGAAATGCTGTGATTACTAAAAAAATTACTTATCGCATCCAAAATTTCGGTAATTCGCGTGACGAGTTAAATCGTCTTTCCTATAAACTTAAAAAATTAACCATAATTAACTAAAATATNTGCGAGCCTACGACACAATAACGAGAAGCGCCTAATTTATGGCACCTTCAAGTGTCCTCGCTTTCTCTTCCCGCAAGTCAGGGTAGCGAAAGCCTCCAAGACCGCTCCAACCTCGAAATTTCCCGTTTGCTTGCACTATAGAAAAATCAGGAAATGCTGTGATTACTAAAAAAATTACTTATCGCATCCAAAATGTCGATAATTCGCGTGACGAGTTAACTCGTCTTTCCTATAAACTTAAAAAATTAACCATAATTAACTAAAATATTTTAATCTCAACAAACGATCCTGAATAATCCCGCGTGTTTCGATAATGTTTCTGCTGTACTCAAACTCATCGACCGTTCACATTACAAGAATCTACTCAGCCACTAATGTCGCGCGATACCGAAAGAAGGATTTTTTTTATTTTTTTTATTTTTTTTCTCACGGTTCCGCGTCTTCCATAGGAACTCTACTCCGGTGCATCCAGCCGGTCGCATTTGCGCGGGTCGAGCAACGGAAGGCGGAAAAACTGTAAGGAAGCAGGGAGATTCTGGAAATAATTTCGTAGCCGCGAAAAACATGGCAAACTCGGACGTTAAAGGCAAACCGTGTAGCCCAGTGGAAGCAGAGATGCTTTCTGTGCGGCTTTTGCATCTCGCCAAGAAAAGTGGGGGTTTACAATCGTGTACTATGCTAATCCCGAAACATTACGCCTGGCATAAAACATAAAACTCACTCACTCATTTGCCCTCTTCTTCCATTCCTCGCCGACTCGTCCACCATTATCGCACCTTCTTCCACTCTCATGTCTGCAATAAGAATCGCGTAAGAATCTTCATCGGAAAAACAAATCTCAAATATTTATCGAATGCTTGTCTCGTGCGCAACGAACAATTTTTTCTTGCGTTTCACGAACCACCATCGTTGAATAAATTGCATACAGACTTAATCTGTTAGTTTTTTTTATAAATTTTTTTATATTTTAACATAAGACTGTTCGCAGTAATGGAAAAAACAAAAAAATGATATTGCCATAGTTGCCAGATTTTTGACCCATTAAGATATACAATAATGTGAACAAAAAAAATTAAGAACTAAAATAATTGAGAAGACGGTTACCAAAAACGAAGTGTCAAGTAAAACCTGATGTTTAATCCTTTCGATACTAACGGTGACTATAATCATCCAACGAAAGAAATATAAGATATTATATTTATTATTAAATATTATTATTACTTAATAATATCGTATATGCAAATTATTAATTTACTAATATATGATACGGATGATAAAATTATAAAATATGGTTCAATAATGTAGCGTTTAATATTTAATAATGTCTTATATTATTTTTTATAATATTTTATAATATCTTATATTATTATTTTATAACATTTTATAATATCTTATATTATTATTATTATTTGTTGCCAAATTCTATTACGAATATGTATGTAATGTATTCTAATAGAACTAAATTATCAATTTAGTTATTTAATTTTCTTAAATAAATAAAAGATATAACTTTTTTCAGCTAGTTATAAGAATTAAGGAAGTGTCCACATACTTTTGAGCGGCAGTGTATATAAATATATAAGAAAATGGACTGACATTGTCGCGGCACAAAATACTGCCGTTTCTCCGTGACGGATATAGTCGTCGAACACAGCTGACTGGTTTTAAGCGCTCTGCGTTGACGGAATACTTTTTCGGAATTAATTTTGTAACAGAATCGTTGCAGAACACGATGGTAACGGTTTATCGAGTTCAACCGGAGACAGGTTTCTCCGATATCGATGTTCTTGTTATTTATTAAATGGAAAATATTATGGAGAAATAGGGTTCTTATTGGGGCAAGGTTCGAGGAATTATTTATTACCGCGTATGAAGTTGTTTACTAGAGAAAGAAGCACTTATCTGTTTCAGGCTTTATGAAACGAAGAAGCTTCTTGTGGTACGCAGAAAGGAGGACTTTGCGCTGTTGAAAATTTAAACAGGCGTAATTTCAGAGTCTAAAATGGACCCTTTATAGATGCATTAGAATTCTTATTAACTTGAATACCTTTTAGTAAAAATGCTTTTTTAAACGATACGTGTATGAAATTACTACTGAGAAATTTACATGGTGCTTCTCATGCAGCCTGTTGAAGTGTCTGATAATAGCCATTCTTTTTCTTTTTTTTTTTTAAGTAGTTCTCATATGTTTCACCTTTGTTCCATGTTTGGTTTTCATAACTTATTTTTGTTTCGTTATATCTTGTTACTAAATTTCACGTAACTATAATTTCGAGATCTTAAATTGAATATTATAAAATAGTATATATTTACAGTATAATAATAATGTTTAATAATATTGTAAAAGTTCTTTGGTATTTTGGTACTTCTGCTTGGGAATCCGACAGAATGTTCCTGTTTATATTGTTAGAAGAAAATTTTTTTTTTAACTAGGTTGTTAATAGTTTCAAGCGTGAGATAATTCATGTGCTCTGATTTTTATAACTGGTCGTTTAAATTAGCCAATCTAGGCTAATTTTGATCGTTTCGTTAATTCTTTTGATTTCGTTTTTCTTTTTAATTACTATTATATGTATTTTCTTTTTTTTTCTTTTTTTTTTATTAACACTAGATTTACGGATCTTGTTTGGATCATTTTGATGGGTACATTAAAATACAAATATTCTGCAATATAATTAATTCACTTTACTTTAAATCGATAAATTTTTATTAGTAGAGATTCATTTAGTATATTTTTCGTATATTAATTTTATTTCGAGCTTACAATTTCCGCTCGCACACTTGTTAAACTTAAACACGAAATTAGAGCTACGTCAAATTGACGGGTTCCGTAAATCTAGTATTAAGAGTTTATTTTAGAGTGGTCACATTAACATTGAAGTCATTAGTGACCACTAAACGATACATGAGTGGCTATTACAATGTTACAACGTTTTCGAAAGTGAGATATACATTTTGCTTATAGTGAATTTGGTAGGTTTATGTGTTTAAAAAATTCTAGTACTTTATGGATGTTGTCGGGATCGTTTAGGTTGGATTTCTTGTTCATTTTGATGTTAAATCTATTTCTAGCCTATGCGAACCTAGGGCTATTATATGTATTGTTTTCTGTTGTTTGTAAATAAATTATAATTCTTTATTGATTCCCTGCAAAATCTGTATTTAAATAAAAATAGTTTGATAGCTGGAAAATTCTTTGTGAACAATTAAACAGGGATCGGATAAAGTAATCTAACAGAATAAAATAAACAGGTAATTTTTAGATAAATACATCCTTTTTCAATATAAAACTGAAACAGAGAAACTCACATATTAACAACAGCTTCTTTATTTATGTTTCTTTTCAAAATTAGGAAATCTTTTAACAAGAGCCAAAACGTCTCACAATAGATTAACATCGTTTCTATTTTCTTTTTTCCTCATTATTCTAGCATTTCTAGTAATAGAATTTCGACGCTTAACGACTTCTAATACTTTTATCGAAATAAACATTAATACGATACATACGCAATACAAAATTTCGTTAATACAGCTGCCAGCGAGTTTCTCGCTAAATAAAATCAAATTTCCGCGATTCTACTATTAATTAAAAAACAATCATCGCAAAGCTTATTATAGAACTCGACGAGAAAGCTATTCCGATGTAATTAGACGAGAAATCGCTTTCATTCGATCAATCCGACGAATTTACCGTCGCACAGTGTACAGCTCGTAATTTCTCACCTAAGAAAAAAAAAAAAGAAAGAAAAGCGAGCTCATAAAGCAGGTATTAATTTATAGCATACTTCGTGCCATTCCACGCATTCATCGACTTTACGATTCGTGTTGTTTTGAATTATTACAGGCTCACGCAGAACCCAACAAAATTCATTAACTTCATTCTCGAACGCGATTAATCACTGAAACGACCAACGCAGGTAATCGTTCTAACCTTTTCCCCTGACGATTAATAAATTGTTCAGTTTTATATCGCCACCGTTATTCGCGTGACTCTTAGTTTTGGACAGCGCAAGGAACGGGATGCACGTTTCGGAAAAAAAAACATCGATAACGCGACCCGCGGGAGCCAGTTATTATAATTTCATTTCGGTAATTATACACCGCATATGTGCGTCCCGAAATTAATTAAATTAATGCAAGTATGCGGGGCGTGTTGGTTTACATTCTGGTCGTGCTACGTGCGCGAGCTTTCCCCGCCGCGTAGATAGTTGGGTAGATAAGTACGTAAGAGTGAGGCTACGATGTGTTAATTGGGTTAAGTGCCCTATTGCGAGGCTGACAACAAATAAGAACGTTATAAAGCCCAAATGGACTGAATGGGACAGCTGTTCTAACGCGCGGCTCGGCTTTTTTTCGGTTTCACCCAACACGGTTTACACAGTTTTTGTTGATACGCGAGCAACGAACGTTGACCGTGGATGCCAGAAATTCTGTTGCTTCTGTCTCCATCGTTCTTGGTGCTCCTGAATAGACCTTTGTATCCTGTGAGCGGACAAGAAAGTAGACAACCGTAGCGTACGATATTCGACTCGCAGTTCTGACACTAATACAGGAAGGGTGGTTTCTTTGAGATGCTGTGGACGATGAGTGCAAATAAATTGACCGAACTCCTATGCGTATTGTTTGATTAATTTTAACACATTGCGCACGGCGCCGCACATTTTTGGGCGCTCTAGAAACACTTTATACGATGCATATATTCACTTTTTTAATTCGCATTTGGTAGCAGATATTCGCATAAAGTATTCTTAAATATTACTGTAGGGATTTTAGGTTGCAGACGGGTGTCTCTATAAATACTCAACAATGGACACTGTCTTAAGAACAATAACTATTTATTAACTAATTACTATGCTCGTTCTTACAATGTTCGCTCTCTAACTCTTCTCTAGACTCTCCTTTACTCAACTCTCCTCTGACTATTCTCCGACTGTCCTCCGACTAACCTCCGACTAACCATTCCCACATTACTGTATATTTTTTATACACCTTTTACATTTTTTACATTTTAAAAAATTTTAATTATTTATTTTATATGTTTGAATAATCCTTTGAATAATCATTTTTTTTCGCTGACCATTTGTTAAGGGAATACGCAAGACTTCGTTACCTTGGTAGCGTAACAAGAAAGTCTATTTTTAGTTGCTTAAATCGTCGATTGAGTTGAAGAAACCTGAAAACGAGATATCTCGTCTCCCGGCCACAATATTCCGATTGCTAAAGACGAGATATCTCGTCTCCCGTACGCAATGTGTTAATAGTACAGGCGGTCCACCGTTTAAAAATTTTGAAGTTATGTGAAGGAGTATTAATCCCTCTATGGCGCCGTGTGACTTCAGAGTTACATACTCATGTATTTACATTTAAAACAAATTGATTTCGTTTAGCTATNAGTCTTACCATTCCCACAATATTACTGTAGGGATTTTAGGTTGCAGACGGGTGTCTCTATAAATACTCAACAATGGACACTGTCTTAAGAACAATAACTATTTATTAACTAATTACTATGCTCGTTCTTACAATGTTCGCTCTCTAACTCTTCTCTAGACTCTCCTTTACTCAACTCTCCTCTGACTATTCTCCGACTGTCCTCCGACTAACCTCCGACTAACCATTCCCACATTACTGTATATTTTTTATACATCTTTTACATTTTTTACATTTTAAAAAATTTTAATTATTTATTTTATATGTTTGAATAATCCTTTGAATAATCATTTTTTTTCGCTGACCATTTGTTAAGGGAATACGCAAGACTTCGTTACCTTGGTAACGTAACAAGAAAGTCTATTTTTAGTTGCTTAAATCGTCGATTGAGTCGAAGAAACCTGAAAACGAGATATCTCGTCTCCCGGCCACAATATTCCGATTGCTAAAGACGAGATATCTCGTCTCCCGTACGCAATGTGTTAATAGTACAGGCGGTCCACCGTTTAAAAATGTTGAAGTTATGTGAAGGAGTATTAATCCCTCTATGGCGCCGTGTGACTTCAGAGTTACATACTCATGTATTTACATTTAAAACAAATTGATTTCGTTTAGCTATCACTGTACTATTAAATTTTGTTACCGTTTTACTGCAATGATACCACAATCCATCTACAGCAATTATTATTTAAAAAATTTTGCAATCAAAGTAAAATACTGTAATCAATCGTAGTTCTTTTCTCTTTAAGAGATGGTTAAATAAATATATTTAAAATACGGTGGAAGAAAATATATATTTAGGTGATTTTAACCCCTTGCAGTACCATTTAAGTGCAGTACCTAATTTACAATATGTAGCAAGCATATTTTATCATCCTACGTATTTTGAGAAACAATATAATTCTTGAATGAAACTCCGACGAGTTTCCGTAGCTGAACATAAAAAATTCCATAGGAAAAGTACAGTCCATTGCCATCGATACGCACCTAATTCCGTAATGTGTGCATACATGCACGTACAGTCGCATAAATTTCCATAGAATGTTGTTGGTATAGCTTGCGTAGTTGGAAAAAGGCGCGATAATTTCAAATAGCCAGGTTACACCCTTAGGGCGCTAACTATGATAAATATGAAAAGCTGGTTTATTGCTACCAGTGGATACAGATTGCTGTTGATTACAGTAGCAGCTGCATTATTTCAACGAAATATGTATACGTCTCTGTCACCGTTCAATGATTTATGTTAAAATCATTCATGAATCCATTTCGTTGTTTCTGTTCACTTCATTACCGCCACGTTTTATAGCTTACTTTACTATTGCACCAGTTAAACAGAAATATTTGCTCTTGAATAAATAATTGTTTTAATACGCTGGTATAGAACCGACGTCTGACCATAACTGGACTATTCTACTTCGACTCCTTACGATTTTTATACCATTTCTGCGTTTGGTATTTAAGAATAAACTGCTCGGATATTTAAGAAAAATTACAAACGATACTCAACGTGCATGAAATGTACACATATGCAAAGTTAAAAATCCATTTTCACGACCCTCTAACTATAAAACAAATTTATATCGGAGTCTTGTTCCTTTTATTTAGTTTCTTCAGAGATATTCAGAAACATACGTTGTCTTACGCTAACTATAACACGATTAAAAAAAATTCAAATCTGCTTTTATTAAATGTAAAGTCTATACTACATTTTTGTTTCTACCAAATTTATAAAAACAGCAATAATTAACCCGCGACGGGCAAGCTGGGTCGTTTATAACCGGACGAAAACTTGACTCTCGAAGTACTTCGAAGGAAGGGTAAACCTTGGCTCCCTTTCCCGAAAGAACTATTGTATATTAAAGTAGAGGCTTTAACAAGTATTCCAGAATTTTTTCAGATTTTTTGAAACCCTAGAACGGTATAAAAATTGAACGTGAACAGAAACGACCCAGCTTGACCACGGCGGAAAAAATGTTTGTCCGCCTTGAATTAATTAAAAAATAATTATACATAGCAATTAATAAAGTCTGCATTTAGTATTTTCAAAAATGTAAATTTAACAATGCCTTTTCTCTAAAATTTACAAGATCTCTAAGTCTTGTCGCAATCAATTCCAAGCAGCGATATATTTTATAAAAATTTTCATCCTTGCAATTAGACGAAGCATCCGTTCGTCGAGAACCGATATTATTATTTTTTTTTCAACGCAATATTCATACGATTTCCCGCCTATCGTCAGGTCAGATAACAAATTAGCTCGCCAGTACTTCTCCATGGAAATGCGTCAATTAAGCGCAACCGTACGAGTTCGCTCCGTACCTTTAAATAATATATGCTCGCCTACACTTCTTTTTCTCCTTTTTTCATTTAGAAACGTTTATCACGGGACGTAACACCGCGGCGTATACGAGAGGGTTCAGTTAAAAACGGCATATACTCGCCAGTATCACGTGCAACGATTAAAACATTCCCGATAAAGCGGCGTTTAAATGGGAAAATTATACTTCTTGTCGGCGCTACTTGCGATATTCCCTGAGACTGGCCTATATAACCTCGACGCGTGTAATAATAGGACGTTGTTTTACGATTACTTCCTCGACGGCAGAAGGTGACCAGTGGCTGTCGAAAAAATGTTTCACGCTGTTATTTCTTCTTCAGAGCACGAGTGACCGGAGATCCGTCGCAACAGGATGACACGAAACATTAACAGATTTCGAGGGTTGGGATGAAAGCAGCCAGTGTTTTAGATCTTCTAATGTCAAGCCACGAGATTTCAAAAGCTTCGAAGCTTTCGTCTGAGACGGATTACTGATTTTCTTGGACCATGCTTGGCCAACATCTTGAGAACAAGAAAATACGTGTATCCGCGGATTTCTTAGTTCAATCTTTGATGGCGTTAAAGGATGCTGTCGGCAATCCAAAACTAATTCCTGTCTCAAAGTCTTAAATGAGAAGGTCGAAAATGTAAGAAGTTCTCAAATGGAGTGTTGTGGTATACGTTGCTTGAAAAAGCATCGGGAAAATCTTTTTTTTTTTTGTTAGTAACATTGAGATAATTAATTCTAAAAGGAAGTAGCTATTACAAACATTTTTACAAACACTTTCTCGGAAAGCAATGAATTTAGTAATAAGGAGAAACTGGAAAGAAAAAAATACTTCGAAGACAAATTCTTTATGAATTTATGAATTTTTAATTTACAGTATCATAGTTTATCAAAGTCAACTGTTTATTATAAATTCGTAATTAATACTTATTTAGTTTAAAGCTTAATAATAAAAAATTATACTAAACTTAAAAATCTTTCTTTTGATTAAATTCTTATTTCGATTCGATTCTGTTTCGATGTACCCTGTTAAAAGCAGAACAGAGATACAGTAAATTAAAGATTCCTAAATTCTTAAACAAATTGATCCATCTTGAAAGTATTTTTTTCTTTGGAAAAAAAATGTTGCTTTGCAAGAAAATGTTTGCGAAAATGTTAGTAAAAATAATGCTTCTGCTAATTTAACCTTTCATACTCCGTAAGCTCCGATTAGTGGGTTTTGAATTAATTACCATGGCCACGCGATTAAGTTGTAATTTTGTTTTCATTCGCTAAGCATTCGGTTTACACAAAGCAGCATCCAGTACAGTCCGAGTATATTCCGTTTAGTAAACATCGATAATTAATTCACGATCGAATACGATATTGTAACCTATCCAATTATAACACACCATAACATTAACCCTTTGCGCTCGAAAGACACATCTTTGCGACACTTGTTTCAAGGAACAGAGAATGCATTTTGACGAGTGGCGATCTAAAATATCGCAGGAAGCAAAATTACCAACCTTGAGATTCGATATTAGATCTTCTATAATGTAAAAATATACGAAAAGTTGAAATAAAATAATTGTATTATA
>SMSQ01021075.1:0-13202 GCA_019453375.1 Ctenoplectra terminalis
ACTTTGATTCGATATAACTATATACATACTAATTAATAATATAATTTTCTTCAATCGATACCGATCTCTTTAACCTTCATTCCTACAGCTGTAAAAATTCTCACGATCGGTTACAAAGTTGATAAAAAAAAAATTGACGAAATAAAATTAGGCAGAGAAGCTCCCTCTAAATCGTGAAACTGTTCTAACGTCGAACGTTAGTTCTAGCTGGTAACCCACATTTATGAGATAGACCGCTTTTATAACGCTTTCTCGAGTAAAACCACCCATCTGCTGGGGCACCTGACTCGATTCACCTGCCACAGGTATGTACGCAGGTACGCGAGCCAGGCGTCCGTCTGACGTCGTCAGGTGTTTCTTCTTCGGCTTAACGGCGGAGCCGTGTCTCGAAACAAAGAAGAGGACGAAAACCGAAGTAACGTTTCCTCCTTTCCTTTTTTCCTCCCCGACGTGCGCCTATCTGATGAAGATCCGGCACCGGATAATCGGCCCGTTTGACTTTAAATTTCGCGTCAGTCGCTTCCTCGGGCCCGCTAATAAGAAAATGATCGAGTTCCATACTGATCGCTTTCGCACAGCTGTGTGGCCATTGCACGCTCGTTCAGCGGCTGTGAAAGTTGCGCCGGTGTCGTTGCTGGACACGTTAATTGTATTTATTTGTTTCGGTTTAACGCATCGCTGAAGTGGACGAGCTACGCTTCTTTAAACTTTTTTTTTTTGGGTTGGTTAGAGGTTTCTCGAAGCGAGGATTTTGTTATTGGGTCAGGTTTATTTTGGGATGATAGATATCGTAGCGGTGTTTGTTTGTATTGCAATTCTAGATCTTTTTTTGGTGTCTTTGTTTTTGTTCCAGTGGTGTGAGAAATTATGAAATTCTCAAATATTAAGTTCTTAATTTTTTAATTCTCAAATCCTGGAATTGCCAAATTACTAAATTCTCAAATTCCCTAATTCCTTAATTTCCTAATTCTCAAATTCCCAAATTCTCAAATTCCCTAATTCCCAAATTCTCAAATTCCCTAATTCTCAAGTTCTCAAATTCTCAAATTTCCTAATTCTCAAATTCTCAAATTTCCTAATTCTCAAATTCCCTAATTCTCAAATTCCCTAATTCTCAAATTCCCAAATTCCCTAATTCTCAAGTTCTCAAATTCTCAAATTTCCTAATTCTCAAATTCCCAAATTCCCAAATTCTCAAGTTCTCAAATTCTCAAATTTCCTAATTCTCTAATTCTTAAATTCTCAAATTCTCAAATTCCCTAATTCTCAAGTTCTCAAATTCTCAAATTCCCTAATTCTCTAATTCTAAAATTCTAAAATTTTCAAATTCACATGTTCCCAAATTCTCAAATTCCCAAATTCTAAAATTCTAAAATTTTCAAATTCTTAAGTTCCCTAATTCTCAAGTTCTCAAATTCTCTACTTCTCAAATTCCCTAATTTCCTAATTTTCCAATTCCCAAACTCTCAAAGACCCAAATTCTTATATTCTCAAATTCCAAAGTTCCAAAATTCTCAAATTCTCAAATTATAGTAGAATAAAGATTCCACGAATCAAAAGATCAAACAATTACAACAGATTTAGAATTACTTTAAGAATTGATTAAACAGAAGATATCAGCCACTTCAGGAACCAAACCAATCTACTCAACTTATACTCATTTTATTAACTTTAGTTCCAAAGCACACGATTATTACTTAATTTCAAACAGATCAAACAATTTATCTCAGCAGAGAGACCCAAGCCCCATTTCTACGCGTCTTATATACTTAATAAATCTAAGAAACAGAGGAATCAATATGAGAAACATTAATATAAAACAATTCAGTGGATACCCTACCGTTCGGCCTATCGCTAACTGATTTCTTCCTACAAGAAGTATGACCGTGTCATTGTGGAACGCTTTCTCACGAGATCCTGACAAAGGAACACGTAGCCGCGTATACGTTTCGTGCAAGTTCACAGCCAGCAAATACATTTTCCCTGCCGGGGGATATGCGCGGCTGCACAACGTGTATCGCGCGGGAATTAAGAATATTCATTTTCCGCGTGTCGACTTTTCCTCCGTGTGTAATGTTAACCGGCATATCAAGCTGGAAGATTGAAGATTGAATCGCAATAAGTCGACCATTGTCGAGGAAACAAAAAGCGATTGTATTGGCCGTACACCCTTTTTCCGTCGTGGCGAGATTTATAAGGCTTTGTCGTGCACGATAAACTCGTCTAATCTCACCCAGCATAAAGTAATAGCCACGTGTAACTGGTATCAACTACAGTTGGTCACAAAAGTATCTGTTCTGGGTATTAGTCAAATTTGGTGTCCAACTTGACGTCTGTAAATAAAAAACTAAATTAAAATCTGTTTTTGATAAAGATTCAACCTATTTATATCATAACTTAAATTATATAGCTTACTACTTATCACGTCATTATTTTTTCACATCTTTTTTAGAATTCTTTGAGGATACAAACTTAATTCCTGGAGAAATCGAATAACAAAGAATCGATTTTCTGAAAAATCCAATCGAAATCGAACAACAGCGAAGAATCGATTTTCTGAAAAATCCAATCGAAATTGAACAACAACGAAGAATCGATTTTCTGAAAAATCCAATCGAAATCGAACAACAGCGAAGAATCGATTTTCCGAAAAATCCAATCAAAATCGAACAACAGCGAAGAATCGATTTTCTGAAAAATCCAATTGAAATCGAACAACAGCGAAGAATCGATTTTCTGAAAAATCCAATTGAAATCGAACAACAACGAAGAATCGATTTTCTGAAAAATCCAATCGAAATCGAACAACAGCGAAGAATCGATTTTCTGAAAAATTCAATTGAAATTGAACAGCGAAGAATCGATTTTCTGAAAAGTCAAATTGAAACGGAACAGCGAAGAATCGATATTCTGAAAAATCCAATCGAAATCGAACAACAGCGAAGAATCGATTTTCTGAAAAATCCAATCGAAATCGAACAACAGCGAAGAATCGATTTTCTGAAAAATCCAATCGAAATTGAACAACAACGAAGAATCGATTTTCCGAAAAATCCAATCGAAATTGAAGAACAGCGAAGAATCGATTTTCTGAAAAATCCAATCGAAATCGAACAACAGCGAAGAATCGATTTTCCGAAAAATCCAATCGAAATTGAACAACAGCGAAGAATCGATTTTCTGAAAAATCCAATTGAAACGGAACAGCGAAGAATCGATTTTCCGAAAAATCGAATTTAAATCGAACGTTTCTATACTTAATTCGTCAAACGGACGGTTAAAGAAGTAACATTGATACTTAAGGTTGTCGAATACTTGTGCGATCAACTGTAGGGTTAAAGGGTTAAGAATTAGAGGCGGAGGAAGAAGCGAAACGACTTAGGAGCGTATTCGTGCGCTAAAGCATTTAGTCGAGAGATCGCATGTAATACTCGTGACACACGCGACTGCAACATAAGACACGCGACATCGCGTTCCGGCCGTTTCATTTCGTTTCATTCCGTTCCGTTCCGTTCTGTTCCGTTCTGTTCCGTTCGCCCCACCTTGCGGCGTGCGTGTGCACCGATGTCACGCCATCACGCCATTAACCGTCCGGTGCAATATGCGCTCGGACGATCGTCTCCTTCGTGGCATTGCCCCGACGTAATTCGCGATAAAACTATTATATGTACCAGGCCGGAAAGAAACAGACCGAGTTACGAGGGCAACGCGAACAAAGAATGCGCGGAACAAAAGTATCCTGCCACTTTTGGTATTTAGTCAATTTTGTGTATAAGTTTGCGAATAAAAAAATTGAATCGAAATCTATTTTTCGTAAAAATTTAAGGCCTTGCTTTACGATAAATATAGGAGGAAAGAGAAATTATATTTTGAGAAAATAATCATTAATTCTTTCGCTACGAAGAGCTTACATACACACTCTCATAAATGAAATATTATTTTTATTTTTACTTATACGTATTTTACTATAATTTTTTATACAATATACTTAAATTTTAATACGTTGTATCTCTGTTAACAAAAAATATATTAACCCTCTATAGCCCGAATTTTGTCCGCTTATCGGAGAAAAAACTACGATTGATTACAGTTTTTCGCTTTGATTTAAAAATGTAACTAATAATTACTGTAGACGGATCGTGGTGTCGCTAGTAACACAGTGGTCAAATTTAATAGTGCAATGATAACTGAACAAAATTAATTTTTTAAAATATAGATACCTCAGTTTGTAACTTTTAAGTCACACGGTTCCACAGATTAATTGGTTAATCGGTATATTAAAAGCGCTTTTAATCCTTCGAGGACCACAATCCTACGTTGGTCGAATACTTTTGTAACCAACTGTATCTCGACGGACAAGTCTACATTTCGATGGAACGTGCAATGATTCACTTTTGTAAATGAAATTAGCAACAGTGGTCGAGGAGAATTTTACTGGAAAAATATGCATATAACAGGTTCGTGACCGGTCTGATCTAAAGGTACACGTCCGTACCACAGTTTCTCTCGAGAATTACTCTCGTAAGTACTCTGATACTGTACGTCCACCTAACAGCGGTCTCCATAATTTCTAGAGAGTTTCGAAACAGCAACAATTGAACAACGCTTTCGGCTAGTTACTCCTAAACGCAGCATCTATTAACAAGAAATACAACGGGATACACCTCGCGATGATGTTACTCCCAAGTGCACGCGCACCTTAACCTATCCTAAAAACGAGAACCCCAAACCCTGTGGCAGTTCACGCGCACTGCGCGTAGTCAGCACGGCGCGCTATTGACCGAGGCAGCGACTGTAGCGCTGTCCTCTGCGCTGCACGTTTCGATGAACGGTGTAGCACGAACCAGGTACAGTGAGACATAGAGCAACAGAGAGGTAACAAAAAAGAGAAACAGACCAACAAGTACAAACTGGCGCGTCCCGCTGGATGACCACGAGAGCCCAAAGAAATTTGTACACGCGCGAGCTGTACATCGGTGACGAAAGAGAACGAGAAGAAAGCATGCAGAATGCAGGGGATGCCGAGCGTGGCACCGGCCAGAGAGGCAGTCAGCGCTAACTCGGTCCGTTCCCTTGGTTCGCGCATGGTACATTCGGAACAGCGATGGGAGCGGGACTTGAAACTCGTACGAGAAAACGAGACGTGGCGAGACTCGTACTCGTGACGAAGAACAGAGACGGAACGAGTGGGGGAGGTCGGAACACGGTTCGGAAGAGAGATGGGTCTGCTGGAAAAGAAAAGAAAACAAAACAAAACAAAACAAAACAAAAGAAAGGAAAGGAAAGGAAAAGAAAAGAAAAGAAAAGAAACTACGGGAAGGAAGGTTTCGCGAGGGGTGGGAGGTCGGGAAGAAGTTTGCACGCGGCGCGGAACCGGTTATGCTACGCCGGAGAGGTTAGGTAGGCGAGTATCGGGTGGGAAGAGGGAAAAGCAGCCAACCAGCGGCTACACACGACGATGTCACCGCGCGTGTGTATTCCGCACGCAACCAGATACATACAACCCGCCTCGTGCAGTGTATGCGCGTATAACAGCAAATCCATCGACGCTGCGGTTCCCCCTGGTGCGCATGCGCGCGCGTGTGCTCGCTCGTTTTCTTTATCCCCGCGTAACTGCCCTCCGTACCCCAACCCCTCTGGCCCCCTTTTCCTTGGCCGGTTTACTCCCGTGCAACTTGCAGCATGACGTCACGCTCGTGTACGAGAAAACGAGACGAGCGACGCCGCGTAGGAAGCATCGAAGCCGTGCGAGAAAACGGCCCCGAGAGATGCTGCGCAGTCGGAACCGGCAAGGTGCCTCACACAAGACGCTCTGTCTCTCCCCCTCTCCGCTTCTCCGTGGCTCCCTTGCAACTCCCTCTTTCCGTCCACGTTCTCGACGCGCTCGTTTCCACCCTTCCTCCCCCCCCCCTGCTCCACGCTCCGTGTTTCCCCTCTTCGTTCGTCTTTCTGGGCTATTTCTCTGGTTCTCTCGTTGCCTGTTTACAAACACGCGTAAACTCGGCCGAATACATGACATCATCGCGCAATCTCGTGAGTCGACGCCGACGGAAGGACGACGATACAGAGACGACGACTGGGGGGGTGGGGGCTTCCCCTCCTCCTCTTTTCGCTACGTTCTCTCTCGCGATGGCTTTTGCTCTGGGTGCTGTTGGCGGATCGATCTAAAAGCGAACCACTGCTACTTTCATTTTCTCACGTTTCGCGTGTCTTCGGGTTGGATCGATTGCTGTTTATGCTGCCCTATTGCTTTCGAACAGCGAGATTCTGATGTACGCGAGCTGGTCACAAAAGTGTTGGATCGCTTTAACGGTTGGTTCAACTCTTAGCGGCACGGGATTTTTGATTAATAAAATAAAGACGCATGTTGCGTGGAAATTTGATTGACTTTTAAAACCCTTTGCGGACGGTCGGATTTTGAGCAAACCGTACCGCGGGGCCGAGCCGCTGCCGCGATAGTCACTTAACCCTTAGAGTACCGGTATGACGCATATATGCGTCAGAAAATAAACCATTGTAGAACACCTTTTTTGTACGGTATAATGATTAAGAATGATGGATAGATGTTAAAAATAATAATTAGCAATAAATAATTATTATTATTATAAACAATTAATTATTATTATACATAAATACATAGTTACATTATCAAAATTTAAAATAAACAAAATATTTTATCTGAAAAATTTAACATGGGCATTACCGTTCCGGACCGGCATGACACACATATGCGTCATGTTCCGACTCGCAAACGTTTAGTCTTAGTTTGGGTGAAAATTGGGGACCTATCATCACTTTTTCATACAAATAATACGCATTGAAAATTTCTAAAGTCCCGGTAGTCCAAGGGTTAACCCTTTGACTGCTATGGACGCGTATATGCGTCGAGTGAACGCTATCGGCGTGGACTACGGACGCGTATATGCGTTTGACGATCAACGTGTTCAGATTAAACGGGTAACTCGCAATTTGTAAGAAGATAATTTATTGTACGCGCAATATATAAGAGGAGGAGTGATACAAGATGCCAACGTAAAAAATACAACTTATAATTAGTTGCACGTTGGATAGTTAATCGAACACCGATAGAATACGCGATACGCGAAAAAGTATTCCGTCAACGTGGCGTGTTTGAATCTAGAGTGCTCAGCGGTCAAAGGATTAAAAGGATCAGTGCACGTTTCAGCAGAAACGTTTCTTTAAGCGATTTTTACAGCGCTCGAAGATGTCAAATTATAAACATACGTGTAGATAATACATGCACAAATTCTGCAGAAGGATAAATAAAATATATAAAATGACGCATATACGCGTTTCTCGGCCGTAGCAACGCGTTTGTTTGGGACGCATATACGAGTCCTTCGGCCTTGTCAATTGTTTTCGTCGAACGCATATTTGGGTTCACCGGCCAAATCGATGGTTTCCGCGGAACACGTATATGCGGCGGTAGTCCGCAAAGGGTTAAATGGAACAAATCATAAAATGTAAAAACATAAAAAAAATTGTAATAATCATTTTAATTGAATTTGTTGTTACAGGATGGGACTAAAAATGTCCCGCCGTGCATTACGGCGCGTCGAAAAGGTGGGACACTTTTAATTCCAGCGTGTCCCAAAGAGTTAAAGGGGAATTGGTTGGGGATCGTTTTCACGATCGCTTGATTTGGTGTTTATTTTAACACTAGAACTACCAAAGTGGTCAAAATGACCCATCCGTAATTTTTTTACAGAACCTTTCTAAATTAACTACGCTGCCTTTGGGCAGATTTTCCACGATTTTCTATTAAAAATATAGATAAACTTTCGTCTGAATTGCATTACATATTATTTTATATACTTTCCACTTCGATTTCTTCGGTGGAAATAAGTATACTTTAATGGTCGGTAGTTCTAGTGTTAAATTGGCACATTTTTATCAGAGATTTGTGTAGCAGATCTTTTTTTTTTTTTACGTATGATTTCAGTTTGAGTTCACATTTTCCGCACGCACATTTGTGCAAACTTAACCTTTTGTATCCCATTGGCGCGGCTATGGCGACGCGTGTAATTTTCTTCAGAAGTTAAGTTTAAATTTTATACTTTGTAATATAATACTTTGTTTATACTTTTATAATTTTAAACTTTATACTTTGAGAAATAAGTGAAAATTGTGCATATTTATAATATTCTTTTTTTTCAGAACAATGCTTCAAGTTTTCATATAACAGTCCAATTTAAAGTTTAGGAGTGCAAAGAGTGAAGCACGATGTCTGAGCTGCGTCAAATTGACGGGTTCCGTAAATCTAGCGTTAAGTGTTCGCGTTATTTCTATAAAATATCATTTCGTTCTCGTGTATGTTTCGGTGCAAACTTCCGAAAGTTCTTGATAGACGATGGACGTGAAATTTGATGGGAAGGGGGAAGGGAGGTGGCGGAACCCGAATATGAAATTTTAGCTTCGGCCAATTATTAGTTTCCGAGGTGGTACAACGAGAACGGTTGTATTAGTAACATCTGGACAGGCAGTATTCCATGTATGGTGCTGAAAGTTTTTTTATTAGTATCTGGGAAACTAATAATTGGTCGAAGCTAAAAATTTTACAATTAGATGCACCCTGTCCATTCCTCCTACTCTTTAAATTTCACGTCGATCGACAACCGATTGTGCTTTGTTTAAAAATTATGGTACATTATTATAACGTATGTTTCTTAGAGGTTCGTCGATAACAGATTGTCATTGAATTTTTTTTTTTCTTTTTTATTTACAAATCTACGATTGAACACAAAATTTTCCGAACATCTAAGACATAATTGGCCGAAGCTAAAAATTTTACAATTAGGTGCACCCTGTCCATTCCTCCTACTCTTTAAATTTCACGTCGATCGACAACCGATTGTGCTTTGTTTAAAAATTATGGTACAATATTATAACGTATGTTTCTTAGAGGTTCGTCGATAACAGATTTTCATTGAATTTTTTTATTTATTTACAAATCTACGATTGAACACAAAATGTTCCGAACATCTAAGACAGTAGGGGTATTTTTGTGACCGACTGTAAGCGGATAAGCAAGTAATATAACAGACCGTGAAACGTAATGGTAAGGTGTAGATGCTGGTCGATGTTGTGTTCTCGAGAGATGGATCGAATGGATAATAAAGCATTCGAGAGAGAATAAACCGGCCGCGTGTTGTGTCACGAGGAATAGCGTAACGCATAACCGTAATGTAGAGTAGCACCATTATCACCCCGCTCATCTCTACAGTTTGGTCTCGTGTCACGTACCGTCCGTGACTAGTAACAAGTAGACGAGCTATCGTGACGTCATCGTTATCAGTAGGGTACTGAATTAGGTCGTATATCGCGCGCATATCCTCTTCCCTCGGTCCATTTCGAACGGTAAATACAGCGCGAGGTTTGATTTAAAGGATTCGTATCCTTGACGGATCCTCGTCGCGTCAACTTTGGGTCGTTGCCATTTTTTTTTTTTCTGAGTCCTTGATAAATACAAAATGGCTGAAACATTTTTTTTTCCTCGTGTCTTACTTTTTTATAGTTTAATTTTTCACGAGAGTCCTGTGAAAGTTAAAGAATTTAAGAATTGTAGAAAATTAAATACCGCAAGCATGTTTTTTTTACAATTTAATTTTTCACAAGAATTCTGTGAAAATTAAAGATTTTAAGAATTGTAGAAAATTAAATATTGCAAGCACGTTTTTTTACAATTTAATTTTTCACAAGAGTCCTGTGAAAGTTAAAGAATTAAAGAATTGCACAAAATTAAATATTGCAAGCACGTATGTCTTTTTTTATTATTCTTTATTTAATTAGTTTCATTTTGACGTTCATTTTGACGTTTACTGAGCACTGATTTGTGAAAATAATATAAATAGGTACATTACGTGTAAGTTATTTAATGAAATAGGACGAACCTGTAAAATGTACAGAATCGTGGATTATATAATTCGAGAAAGGTTAAAAAAATCGCTGATGTTAGAAGCTCGACTTTATTTCGACCACCGTGTTGATCTAACGAGAATTTCTTTCAGCTGTCGATTTCGCAATTAAACGAATATAAGGTTAAAGTGGCCAGGCCGAATATACGTATACAGTTGGTCACAAAAGTATCGACCATCTTACTGTTACTACCGCTGTTATAGATTAACATCGAAGCTACCGAAGCAATCGAATAACCGGTTCATAATTTCTTACTAAAATTTTACAAATGATTAAACGGTGCACTTTTAAGTATTTTCTGTGATTTTCTGTAAAATATATGGTTAAAAACCTGTTAAAGACTGTTTCTGCTGCATTATATATTTTTTCCTAGTATCTATTATTGTAACTGCTTTGATACAAATAGTCATTTAACACTAAACCTACCAAAGCGGTCAAATGACCGTTTCGTAATTTCTTCTCCAAATTTTATAAATTATTAACGGTGAACTTTTGAATACTTTTTTGCGATAGTCTGTAAAATGGTTAAAGATTTGTTTCTCCAGCGTTATGTATGTTTCCAAGTATTTATTATTCTAATTTCTTCGATACAAGCAGGTGTAGTTTAATCGTAGGTTTAGTGTTAATCATCAGTCATTTATATTCTGAATAATTATTAAATAAATATATGAAAATATTCGTAATGCAAGAGAAACAAATCTTGAACCATTTTACAGAAAATCAGAGAAAATACTAAACAAATGTATCGTTAAAAATTCATATAATTTCTAGAGAAATAACTAACCGATTTGACCGGTAATTTTAGTGTTAAAAAGTGTTAAAAAGTGTTAAAAAGTGTTAAAAAGTAAATACATTATTATAAAGCGAATACTTAAATGTTTATCGAAAAGAGTATAATCGAGTAGAATTGTGCACGATATCTAAAGTGGCCGGATACTTTTGTGACCAACTGTAGCATGTACGATATCTCGCACGACGTTTAACCGTTTGGACTACCAATATGAGGTCAAGGACACGCCTGAAGGTCGAAGATCTGCGAAATAATATTATATGAAAAGAAGCTTTTAATTAAGCGCTACAAGCGTAAAACTCGAATATGCAAACGTGAAAATTCGAACGTTTCACCTGAAAAGGTACATGAACCTCGACAGAAATAACCTAACGCAACCTCGGGTCAATATCGCAACGGACCCTTGAAGAACACAATGTTTTTGACACGGATAGTATCGAGTGCGGCGGTGTTGAGGGAAAAGGTTAGTAGAGAAGCGCCGGATTGATTTTCTCTGGCTGGCGTACACTGTGACGTGACAGAATGGTATTATCCGCTCTGAGCGACGTGCTGCTCTTTACGATCGAACCATATCACAGGTATACTTTTCATTATGAAAGAGCGACCAGTTTCCTTTGACCGTACGACCTATCGAATCGAACAGAATCAAGAGACACTAAAGTATCGCGGGTATCGTAAAGGTGCGCGTCCACTTGAGAGTAAAACTATCGCAAGTTTGCTGTCCAATTTCTCGGCGAATGGACACTGCGTTTCCGAGTAACTGTCCGAGAGCGTTGCTCAACTGTTGTCCTATCGAATTAAATATTTCAAGTTTCGAATCTCGAATCTTAAATTGCTAATTTCCTAAATTCTTACATTCTTAGATTCCAAATTTCGAATCTCAGAGTTCTAAATTCTCAGATCCCAAATTTCAAACCTCAAAATCCCAAACTCTAAGATTCCAAATTTCAAACACCAAAGTCCCANACAAATTTCAAACATCAAAATCCCAAACTCTAAGATTCCAAATTTCAAACCCCAAAGTCCCAAATTCTCAGATTCCAAATTTCAAACTCCAAAGTCCCAAACTCTAAAATTCCAAAGTCCCAAACTCTGATATTCCAAATTTCAAACTCCAAAGTCCTAAATTCTCAGATTCCAAATTTCAAACCCCAAAGTCCCAAATTCTCAGATTCCAAAATTTCAAACCTCAAAGTCCCAAATTTCAAACCCCAAAGTCCCAAACTCTCAGATTCCAAATCTCAAACCCCAAAATTTCAAACTCTCAGATTCCAAATTTCAAACTCCAAAGTCCCAAACTCTCAGATTCCAAATCTCAAACCCCAAAATCCCAAACTCTAAGATCCCAAATCTCAAACCCCAAAGTCCCAAACTCCAAAATTCCAAATTTCTCATAATTCAAATTCCACTTTCCCTCGTACGTAAAAATTCTCGAAACTGCTCTCAAACTGATACGAAATCTGAGAATATTCTCTAGATTAAATATCGTGAGAAACTCGAACGGACACCTAGATTAAAATTATCGCGTATTACTCCCGAGAGTATTTCTCGCAAATGGACACTCGGTTTGCGGCCAACTAAGAGCCTTCTTCAATTATTGTTATCCCATAACTGTTCGAGAGTAAAAATTCTCTTAACTGCTCTCAAATGGACGCGCAGCTCAATAATTTCGTTGCTCCCTTCGAACGTTTGAGAAACAAGCAGAACTTATGCGAATCTATATAGAGGCAAAAGAGGCTTTGAATTTCCGGCACATGGAGCAGCCCGACAACGCTGCACGATCTTTCGCGATGTTGCCAGTGCCTCGGGTGACGTCACAAGACACACGACTCCCGAACGAGCACGTAAAGCAGCCTCGCTGGCAAAGCCAAACTTACGCTCGGAAAAGTACAACGCTCTCTTTGTTACTCGATAGGAATAATCGGAGATCGCATCTACCCGCCTCGTTTCCACTTATTGTTAGTGAAATGTATAAACTACCAGCCCCGCGCTATGCAGTTATATTCGCTTCGATGAAAGCGTAAATTCAAGAAAAATCGCCAATACTCTCGTAACTTACGAACCGATAATATTTTTAGGTTAACGCTAGAACTACCTACATTAAAATGCACTAACTTACACCAAAGAAACTCAAACGATAGATATACGAAAAAAATACACTATGCAGAGGAAACAGATATTTATTAATATATATATTTTTTTCTTTTACAGAAAATCAGGAAAAATTCTATAAAATAAATTTATAGAATTCGTATGAAAAATTACACATCGTTTTAATTACTTCGGTGGTTCTATACGTGTTGAATACATTATTTATTTTCATGATTATTTTTTAAGTTTCACAGGACTGTTGTCAGAACTTGGTATTATTTTGGAAAGAGAAATATTTATCCGTTTGATTAACACTAGGTTTACGGGCATTGATTGGATCATTTTCATGGGTACATTGAAATACAAATTTTTTGTAATATCATTA
>SMSQ01021076.1:4639-14762 GCA_019453375.1 Ctenoplectra terminalis
CGGGGCCGGCGCTCGACTGACAGACTCAATTGCTTGAAATCATCTCAGGAATCATTCTTTTGCAGGTTCTTCGCTTCGTTTGGGACACTCTGTATATTATCGACATTCGCCTATCGCGATTTTGTCTCGACAGAGGTTATCTCACAACTAGACCGCGGATTTTTATGCATTTATGGAAAATTTGAGGACACAAAAATATACGTAATACACGTAAAAAGCAAAAATAAATAAATAAAACAAAAATGTAAAATAAGTGCCCATCCAGCTTTTATTTTTTTTTAATTATATTTTTGAAAATATGAACTTTCAGGAGTATTCAGGAATAATGTTTTAAAATTAAAACAATTTTTTTAATTTATAATGGTTTAAAATTTTACGAATATCGGTTTGGTAGTTCTTGAGTTTTACTGCTCTCTCTTTATATATACAATTGTGTAGGTACAGTTTGTGATATAATAAATATAAATTGCACAATTGCCATAATTTATTTTTGTAACAAATTAAGGCCAATTATGAAAATTTTTATCAACCGCTAATTCTTATAAAAAAAATTGTAAGTCCTAAAATGGTTATAATAAACGGATTTTACTGTACATTTAACTATTTAATATTGGTTTAATTGTGGTATACATAGAGTGGTAATTAGGTCTCCACTTTTGGGCTATGCGCGAACCAAATATAGCTCATTAGACTGCGGGTTTTGATGCAAGTTCATATTTCTGAGAATACAGCAAAGAACATAAAACATTGATTGAAAATTAATTCACTTACCAGTATCATAAATAAAGTATCATAAATATTACTATAATTTTAATATTCTGTATATGTTTTCACATTAAGTGTATTCTGTGCAATTTCTGTACATAAAAATTCGCCGTCTACTCATTATTGTTCTGTGATATCATATAATTTTACATTTCTAAAGTTTCATATTTACTACAATGTTATTTTATATAAATTTGTTCCAGTATGCAATATTCCTGGCGTTATTACTGTTAATGGAGATGACAGCCGGTATTCTAGGCTTCATCTTCAAAGACTGGGTAAGTTTCACTCGAAGTCTATTTATTAACCCTTTGCACTCCTGAATTTTTTTAAAGTTTCACACGACTGTTGTAAAAACTTAGCATTGTCTTAGAAACGTTTACAATTGTCTATTCATCGGGTTAATTTTCTTTCTTTTAAAATTAAATTTAATTCAAAACTCAACTTCTGAATAAAATTAGATAGTAGATTGTAATTTTGCCAGTGCTGTTAATAAAAAAAAAAATTTTATCGTTTGTACCTCTTAATATAATTATTTCGACATGCAGATAAAGTCACAAGCCACTGGTGGTTTTCAAGCGTTCATCATTCACTATAGAGAAGATCCTGATCAACAGAATCTCATCGATTGGATTCAAGAAGATTGGGTACGTACCGTATCATTATTTCTTAATAAGCAAACAAATTTTTAATCTACATTTAAAACACGTTTACGCACTTTTTTATACCGTGTATAAACATTTCAAATGCTTGGTTATGGTTTATTTGATTCATTTATGATACAAAATGTCCCAAAAGGTCTGTAAGTCCCTGTAAGAAATGATTCCCGAAATAATTTCGAGCAACTTTTTCCTTTGCAAAAATGTCAAATTCAGATTCGTTAACGAGTTATTGACGAAAAACATTGATTAATGACAGTAGTGTTGGCTCCGAGCCGCGCTTGTGCCTTAACGAACAACTCAGAAAGTATCGAAGCAAGTATTGGCGAGTGTCGAACAAAAGCTATATCGAATAAACTAATTAATTATTATTCGTGTAGAACAAATAAACTGAGTTTCAACACTCGCCAACAACTTCTTCTATATATTCGGACTTGCTTGTTGAGGCACAAGCACGGCGCGGCGTCAACGCTCCAGCTGATGGCCAGCCGCTTTACTCGCTCTGTGATTGGTCAGTGTTTTTCGTTAATGACTCGTTAACAAAGCGAAATTTGATATTTTCTCAAAGGAAAAAATTACTCAAAATCATCTCAAGAATCATCCCTTTAAATGTCCTTCGCTTTATTTGGAATACCCTGTACATATTTTGCATTATCTATCGATTTAACCCATTAACTGCCAAATTTTTTTTTTAATTTTTGGCTGGATAAGTTATATATATGCACAAAAAGTTGTGTAACAATATAATTACATTGAAATTATGTTTTGTTTCGAAATTATTTGATATTTTCGAAAAAGTCCCAAATGGGTATCGTTATAAAATGATCGGTAAAATCATTTGAATAAAAAACAAAAGACCGAGTAACTAACAGATCGTTACTATAACCTCTAAATTATGTACATTTATGTACTGCATTTCCTTATAATATAAAAAACAAACCAAGAATATTAAGTTTCAAATATGACAATTTTGTTCCGTTCAACTTACATATGAATTTCAATTTTGATCGCTTGTTGTAAAGAAACCAAGCATAAAATACACACTTTCTGTTATACATAATATTGACCAATATATATATAGAATGAAATTAAATTGTCAAGCGTACCAAATATATTTTTGGCGCCGAGTGGTAAACGTAAAACTCAAAATCCCCAAATAGGGATCATGGCAGCTAATGGGTTAAGCAAAAAGAAAAAGTAAATTGTATTTAACTCTGTTAGAGGAAAATGAAGAAAACAAACAGGAATAGCTATTTAACTTGTCACTATGATCATATATAAAATATGTAATAACAGGAAATTATAATTATAATTTATAAAATAAAAATAACAACTAAAAATACTAGTAAAATAGTCGAACATTTTTCAAACGAAACTTCCTGTTCTTCTTAGATCACGTCTGACTAACTACCTCGCGAACCACACGTGATTCTTTCCCGCACTTGTCTGTTTCGTTAACAAATCCCCACTATATGACTATTAGGTTGGTGCATACGAAATGCCGGATTTTGATTACATGTAAATATTTGCATTCCTGTTTCCACCGTATGATTGTTTATGAGATAACATTTTACACAGTTCGGTTATCTATTATCAGAGTCATATTATGTTCAAAACACTTTTTCCTAAATTATGCATTTTAGCCTCTTTTCAAACATTTATGCCAAGTATAAATATTGTTGATATTTATATAATTTTCTTATACGGACACAAATTTGACGATAATGCTGCAAAAATCACTCGGAACGAATTATAAACGGAGCGTTTAGACAGAATATTTTGAACAAGAGGAAAGTTGAGCGTTAATTCGCAAAATTCCGCTTTAGAAATTTCTGTATAAAATTAGTAACGTGATAGGACCGAAGCGTCAGTGGATAACGATGTATTGAAAGTACTGATGGAAAATAACTGAACATCAAAAGAACTTGCTCTAAGAATGAATATTAATCATTCCATGGTATTGCATCACATTTTGTAAATTGGTAAGGTCAAAAAATGACACGAGGTTACCGTTATTTGCTAAGAAAATCCGACATTTCATATGCACCAACCTAATATATACCGCCAGTCAAAAAAGTCTCCGTAGAAGAGTTTATTTAAAGTTGTATAATTTTAAAGCGAATGGTAATAAATAAATAATTCTTGCGTTGTCATGTTCAGAAATATAACATTAATTATTAGTGCAAAGAAAAAGATGTTAGATGCATTTGTTAACAAATAAACGAACGAAAATGACGAGTATAACAAAGATGAGATCAAAAAAGTCTCCGAACAGAGGCTGTGAGCGTGTCAATTTATTTGCTTTATTAACGGTTTAGTTGAATGTTTTCTACTCTCACTACCTAAAAAATCATCCTTCGAACATTTATAAAAGACAGATCTAGTATGGACAACACAAAAGTGTTGTTTGAAGTAAATAGAAAAGACGTTTTCCTGAAATAATTTCTCTGAAATGGAAATATCACTTGCGATCCGAGATTTAACCGTTTAGGTGCGAAGAAATTGCACTCTTGTCTTGTGCCAGAAATGCGGAGAAACGCTATCGCGCTTCTCTTTTGTTATGCCAGAAATTTTGCGCTATATGTAAAAAAGGACTTCCTGGAATTTGTATAGCAAAACACTCTTGTAATGAGCGAGAAAATTATTTTTGTTGATAAAAACTACTTTTTATATAATAATTGGAATAAATTACTATCGTTTTTATTATTTTCCACAAAAAAACTACGCATTTTATTCCGCACTTTTACCATATATACAAGAAAATTTTTCAGCACTCAAACGGTTAATTATAAAATTAAGAGAAGACGGATTATCCATTAGAAAAATAGGTGAAATAGTAACATTGACGCATTCTTCAATAGAATATATTCTTGAGAAATACGCAAAAACTGAATCTATTCGAAATCTACAACGTACAGGTCGACCACAAGAATTAGATACTACTCATAAACGTGCAATCCTACGCACAATTCGTTGTGATCCACAAACGAGTGCATTAAAATTGACCAGTATGATAGAAAATGACTATAACATAGTAGTGCCTGAAACTATTTGAAATGTTATAAGAAAAGCTGGATACAATAGTCGTGCAGCCAGGAGAAAACCGCTCGTAAGTAAAGTTAATAAAAGGAAACGTTTCGAATTTGCATAGCCACACGTTAACACTAGAATTACCGACGATTAAAGTATACCTGTTTCTACTAAAAAATTCAGAATAATAAGTACTTAAAAAAATACAGGATGCAAATGAAATAAATCTTTATTTACGTTCGTTGCAGAAAGTCGCAAAGAATTTTTAAAAATTTACCATTATGAATTTATAGAATTTATATAAAAAATAGAAAATCAGTCATTTTGACCACTTCGGTAATTCTAGTGTTAATAAGGATCAAAGCTTTTGGAATAATATTATATTTAGCGATGAATGTAAATTGACTATTTTAATTGTGGATGGAAATGTTAACCCTCTATAGCCTGAAGTTTGTCTGCTTATTGGAGAAAAAATTTACGATTGATTATAGTTTTTCACTTTGATTTGTAAATGTTTTAACTAATAATTACTGTAGATGGATCGTGGTGTCGCTACAGTAATACAGTAATCAAATTTAATAGTGCAGTGATAACTAAACAAAATTAATTTTTTAAAATGTAGATACATCAGTTTGTGACTTTTAAGTCACACGGTCCCATAGAGGGTTAACACTAGAACTACCGACGATTAAGGTATACCTATTTCTATTAAAAAATTCAGAATAATAAGTACTTAAAAAAAATACAGGATGCAAATGAAATAAATCTTTATTTATGTTCGTTGCAGAAAATCGCAAAGAATTTTTTAAAATTTACCATTATGAATTTATAGAATTTATATTAATTTATTATTAATTGATTATTAATTTATTATTAATTGAAAATCTGACCACTTCGGTAGTTCTAGTGTTAATAAGGATCAAAACTTTTGAAATAATATCATATTTACCGATGAATGTGAATTAACTATTTTTATTGCGGACGGAAATGTTAAAGTGTGGAGAAAACCAAATGAACAGATGAAGCCCAAAAATTTAATCTCAACGTTTAAACCCGGAGGCGGCAACGGGATGGTGTGGGGGTGTAATAGTGCAGCAGGGGTGAGAAATTTAATCTTTATTGACGGCATAATGGATCAGTGTAAATATTTGAACATTTTGGAAGATAATTTGAAAAACAGCGCCAGAAAATTAAATCTGGAAAAGTCATTTATCTTCCAGCAGGATAACGATCCTAAACACACAGCTAAGAAAGTGAAGGAATGGGTATTATACAATGTACCGAAACAGTTGCATACACCTCCACGATCTCCCGACTTTAATACAGTCAAACATTTATGGGGAAAAATAAAAATAAATTTGAAAAAATACAGAATTAAAAACAAGGAGGACCTAAAATCCAAAATATTGTTGGAATGGGAAAATATTCAGCCAAGTACAACTCAAAAATTAATCCAAACAGTGCCAAAGAGGATGGAAGAAATTATAAAATTAAAAGGAGGCCCAACTGACCACTGGTTAACAAATTACGAGTAATAATGTTACATGTACGAAGACTTTTTTCACCTCATTTTTGTTATGCTCGTCATTTTCGTTCGTTTATTTGTTAACAAATGTATGTAACATCTTTTTCTTTGCACTGTTAATAAATGTTATGCGTGTGAACATAATAGCGCAAGAATTATTTATTTATTACGATTTGCTTTAAAATTATGCAGCTTTAAATAAATTCTTTTACGGTGTACGAAGACTTTTTTGGTTGACTGTATTTTGACATCGTTTGCTCGTGGCGTTAATGAATTTAACCCTTCAACGCTCCTCAGAAATAAGTAGATAAAATTGTATTACGAACAGGGGTTATAAATTGTTCGCCAGTTTATGATCTTAAACTACACGGTGTCCCGAAAAGTTTGTAAGTTCCTTTAAGGGATGGTTCCTGTGATGATTTCGAGAAACTTTTTCCTTTGCGAAAATGTCAAATTCGGCTTCGTTAACGAGTTATTAACGAAAAACATTTACCAATCACGTCGATAACGGTAGCGTTGGCTCTGAGCTGCGCTTGTGTCTCAACGAGCAAATCGGAATGTATCGAGTGTCGAACAAAAGTTATATCGAACAAACTACTCGATTGTTATTCGTGTGGAACAAATAAATAGAGTTTCAACACTCGTCGACATGTTGGTCGATTCAAATAACACAGATGAAATAGTACCACTGCGAAAACGATAACCGTGTAAATTGAATCACTTTTAAATAAAGTTGCAATTGTATAAAAATATCTTTGCGGAAAGCATTTTATTATCTCTTATTTTTAATACGATTAAAAAACGCGAAATTCTAAAATTATTTGAAAATTGCAAATCTGCCGCATTGGTGAGTTAGACTGTACGAGAAAAAAAATATGTGCGACAAAAAATTTGATCGTTTGAAAGGAGATATAAGCTATGATTATTTTTGGTCGACGTTGGAACTCAATCTATTTGTTCTAGACGAATAACTGTTGCATTATTGCTAAGAATAGTAAATATACAAATATCGCTTGAACGCAAAAATGACTTCCACTGTCCTAAGAAATCTTTGTATAAGCAAAGATAATAGGACTACCAGATGTGTCCGGATAAAGCCGGGAAAGCCAGGAACTTGAAAATATAACCTTTTTTTTAGTATAAGTGGACACCAGTTTTTCTTTTGGGTATTTATGTCAGTTCGCAGTAAAATTTTCTTGAGTACAGATGTTCCCTTCCGGACCGTGAAATAAAGAAATAGAAAAGACAAACCATACTGTTTTATTTATAACAACCCATGTTCCAGCAATAATAATCTATTTATTCGCTACAACTTTTGTTCGATGCTCGATACATTCTGAGTTGTTCGTTAAGGCACAGCCACCGCTCGGAGCCAATGCTACCAAATTTACTTTATAACTATCGCTGGCGGCCAGCCGCGATTGATCAGTGTTTTTCGTTAATAACTCGTCAACGAAGCCGAATTTGACATTTTCGCAAAGGAAAAGGTTGCTCGAAATAATCCCTTAAAGGGACTTAGAGACCTTTTGTGGGACACTCTTTTTCAATTGCACGAAAAAATGAATTTAATTATTTTTGTCGATTTCACAGTTACAGTGTTGCGGCATCGAGGGCCCTAAAGACTGGGATCGCAACAATTATTTCAATTGTTCGTCGAGCGACATTGGCTCAAGGGAAGCATGCGGCGTGCCTTTTAGCTGTTGTAAACGAAAACCAAACGTAACTCTCCCAATTGTCATTCAATATTCGTACTTCTTTTTCTTTTTAACCCTCCGAAGGGAGACGTTGAAACAGCCGCTTGCAATTTTCCGATACGTTGTTAGGAACTAATTTTTATTTATTTATTTATTAACATGTTCGTGAACGTGAATGTTGTAGGATTTATTGTAATTGTGATGCAAAGTTATTGATTCAGATTTATAAGCCACATCATCATGCATTCATTATACTCGAACAAAATTTAGATGTCACAATTGGTTTTGTAGCTCATTAAAATTTTGATTGTCCGCAAATGTGTTAATTATGCTTGGCTAAAAAAATAGGCGCTTGTCGCGCGTAATCAAAATAAAAAGGACAGTTATAGGTGTAGTAAATAAAGGTACAAAAATATAAAAATATTTGTATCGTGGGAAATCATTGCGATTGTCATATAGTAAGTCATTTTAAATATTTTATATAATTTTACTACTAAATGCCTTGAATGCTGGCTATACAAAAACTTTGTGGAGGCATTCGACTCTGCTTAACACGTTAAGCGCCACGCTGATTTTGATCAATTTCCCTTTAAGTTATAAAAATAGTTTGATCGAAAATAGGAGAGAATTTAAGAAAAAGATCCTGCAAAGTAAAGTCGTAGCTTTGCTTAACATATTTTAAGAAAACCCATTATTGAATTATAAAGTATTATATTTTAAAATTGATACCGTCAGTCATTAGGAACCAATGACGCCTAAACGAAAAGTTCAGTGTCAGTCCGCAGGGAGTGACGTTATTGAGAGGTAGCGAAGGCTTTAAACATCTTTCGAACTCTGTTGAACAAAACATTCAACGTCCGCCGATGGAGGGTTTGTACTCCAAAACCTTTTTTAAGTTTTAGAGGATCAGTGTGAAAACTTAAAGCGTTGTTTTGGAAAGAAAGAAAGATTATAAATGTTAGACTAGTTTGCTTTGTTTTAAACTAAAAGAATTTATTTCGTTTGAAGAAAATACAAAATTTAAGTTAGAATTTCTTCAACCCTCTTTGCATTCCTAAATTTTTTTCAAGCTTCATAGAAATATCGTGAAAACTTATGGTACTACTTTGGAAAAGAACAAAAATGATAAATGTTTACTTCGTTTTAATATAAAAAAATTTTTGAATCGATGAAAACGTAAAACTTAACCTCTGAAGAAAGTTACATGTGTCGCCACAGCGGTACCACTGGAGTGCAAAGGGTTGAAGAATTAATTGCATGCAAATTGTAGCGAAGATATTATAAAATATCTCTTAATCATTCTTTTCTTTTCGATGCTTTCAGGAAATTATTAAGAACAAACAGTGCGGCTACGATGTTAGAAAACCTAGCTATGTGAGTAACTTTTTTTTAAATATTTTAACATTTAAGCTCTTACTTGTCGTGTTTGCAAGGTTAATTATCTTAAAAATTGTGTTCGTGTTACGACAGGATATTTCATTTTCATTTTACTTACCATTGCTTAGTTATTTTTTTCGTTGTTAACATTGCGCTCTATACTTACAATTTTGTTCATCAACGATCGTTTCTGATCAAAATAATAATAGACCATCTTTAACAACCATACTGTTTTTTTTTGTTCGCATGTTTTCAGTTGGATGACTTCGAATCTCAACGGAAACTGTTTTTTAACTTTTCGAGTTAAAAATATAAAAAATGAAAGATAATACAGGGTGTCCCTTTAAGGGATAATTCCTGAGACAATTTCGAGCAACTTTTTTCTTTGCGAAAATGTCGAATTCGGCTTTGTTGAAAAGTTATTAACGAAAAACACCGATCAATCGCGACTAACAGCCAGCGGTAGCATTGGCTCCGAGTCGCACCTGTGCCCCAACGAACAACTTAGAATGTATCGAGTACCGAACAAAAGTTGTATCCAATAAACTAATTATTTGTTATTCGTCTAGAACAAATAAATTGAGTTCCAACGTGGACCAAAAATAATAATAGCTTATATCTCCTCTGAAGCGATCAAAATTTTTGTCGCACATATTTTTTTTTCTCGTACAGTCTAACTTACCAATGAGGCAGATTTGCAATTTTCAAATAATTTTAGAATTTCACCTTTTTTAATCATATTATGTAAGAAATAATAAAATGCTTTTCTCAAAGATATTTTTATACAAATGCAACTTTATTTAAAAGTGATTCATTTTATACGGTTATTGTTTTCGCAGTGGTACTATTTCATCTGTGTTATTTGAATCGACCAACACGTCGACGAGTGTTGAAACTCAATTTATTTGTTCTGCACGAATAATAATCGAGTAGTTTGTTCGATACTTGATACATTCTAAGTTGCTTGTTGAGACACAAGCGCAGCTCAGATCCAACGCTGGCGCCGGCGACGTGATAGGTCAGTGTTTTTCGTTAATAACTCGTTAATAAAACCGAATTTGACATTTTCGCAA
>SMSQ01021077.1:0-14594 GCA_019453375.1 Ctenoplectra terminalis
CTGCTTAATGTATCCACCAAGTTTCATCAAAATCGGAGACGGACAGCTCGATATGTTTCCTTGTCAGAAATTTTTCTTGAGCCTACTACGCACCTTATGACCTCTGAACCAATTCTCTGTGCCTTAGCTATCTTTCCTTCATCGGCAAGACACGCGACCTTTCTATCCTAGATTGATTTCATGAAAGAAACTTCTCGATGCTGCCATATGGCTCGTTGCACCAGAATCGACGATCCATGAGTTTGTCTTTTCCTTCGTCTTTGCTCCAAGACATGTTTCCGCGGAAACTTTCTCCGAGGCATAAAAGCAATAATCATTGAAAGATTTATCCTCTACAGCTTTATTGGCTTTTTCATTGTTACTCTTCCATGACTTGTAGTTCATATACTTCCTTTTGAAGTGTTCAGCCATCTCGTAGAAATAGTAGGTTTTCTTGGACTGTGCACCATTTTTGTCATTAAATCCCGTCTTCGTTGCCATTTTATTATCATGAAAACTCTCTCTCGTGTTCTTCGAGCCCGCAGGTCTTTTATACTTGTCTATTAATACTTAGCCAACCGAATGGGGAGATCTCTCCGTTTTCAAATAAGTCGCTGAATGACCGAATGGAGAGATCTTCCCGTTTTGAAATAATTCGCTGCACGACTTAATTGGGACATATTTCATCTTTTCTTTAGCAACGCGCAGTCTATCATTTTGTTTCTTATTTCTCTTTTGTTATTTAATGGCATTGAGTTCCAGTTGTCGTACAGTTATTCGTGGTAAGCGCGGTTGTCTAAGTGTTAATTTGCCTTTTACGAGCTTTAATGTAAAATCGTTTGCAGGCCTACTTTCTAATGCTTTCATAAGAGTTTCGTATGATTCCGGGAGACTTCCGAGTAACATTACCGCCTTGAGATTGTCTGGCAATTCTTGTCCGAGAGTCGATAGTTCTTTAACCCTTTGACTACGACAGATTTTGAGACGTGCCGGTCGTTAGACACGGGTAAGAATTCATTTACAATGTCGGCCGAGAACGGCAAAGTTTTGGGTAGAGGTGCGTTTTTGTGAAAACATATTTCAATAATCGAAAAACTGAATTTCACTACATTGAAACAATATTCTTTATTTCTTTGTATTCTGCACCGAATTGTTACTATACATATTAAAAACGTAACATTAACGTTAAGCTTTTTTTGATACTACGGTAAAGATTCGCTATATGTTCGAAAGAATCTACACGCTAAGTGATCGCGGGTTATCCCCACCACTGGGTGGTTCCTTCCTCAAGCAAGCATCGAAGAAATATGACACCGCAAGGCTTCCCTTTGAATATCTCTATCGCATTCGTATCGGTGAGATAACACTAATGCACCGATGGAACTTTTTTATTTTTCATTTCTTTCTTATGCCAATCTCATTAACCATCTATGGCGCCGTGTGACTTGAGAGTTACATACTCCTGTATTTATGTTTAAAAAATTTATTTCATTTAATTATCACTGTACTATTAAATTTTGTAATAATATTAGCGCAATGATACCACAGTCCATCTATAGCAATTATTACTCAAAAAATTTCGCGATCAAAGTAAAATACTGTAATTAATCGTAGCTCCACAAAGAGTTTCGTATGATTCCGGGGGACTTCCGAGTAACATTGCCGCTTAGAGATTGTCTGGCAATTCTTGTCCGAGAGCCGATAGTTCCTTAAAATAATCCGATATTGTCGTAACGTGTTGTTCCATGTCACCATCTTCCTTCGTCACTATTCTACAAAACCGTTTTAGTAAAAGTACTGTGGCAGCTACGAGGCGGCCGCCACGCCTTGTGCTCGCAGGTTATTTTTCGTGTATACCTAAACTTTCACTTCTATCGTTCCCTCAATTTCCTACGGTTTCGCGCGAGCCGAGTCAGTCCTTGGACACATTTAGCGGCCAGGCCTGCGCGACCGTAGTTTAGTGTCGGTTGTTCTTTCCACTTTCTCTCAGTTTTCTATGCACTTTCTATTTTTAATGTTTTTTCCAAGCCTTCGCGGGTTAGCCTCTGCTAACCAGGCCCTTGCAAGTCTCTTAACACTTTACCGGTCGGTTCATTCGAGCGCGGATACATCGCTAACACCGGCTCGGTTTTGGCTATCGTGCAGAAATATAAGCACTTATTCTTGCAACTCTGTTTTTAAATCGAAATTCGTGAGGGTTTGGAGTTATAATGTAGGGAAGGCTGACGGGCGAGGCGAGAAGAAATTTAGAAACAAACTATTAGTGAATAATATATTTTATTTGACTTGCTCTGGTCGACGTGCCTGCTCAAACTGCCTTTACTCTGGGCTTTTCCTAGGAGGTGTCCTAGGAAAAGAAGGGGGGGGGGGCGTCCTAAGTGGGCGCACTTGGCCGACACTCTACGCACGGCCCTCACAAAATATATATCTCTTCTCTATTGCTTACAATAAGTACCAAACCATTTTTCTTGGTAGATATTATGCAAATATGTTGTGGCAACTCGGACGTTATGAGCTTTTTTTTCTTGCGACCACCCTGCTCGGCTCTACCTACTTATAATTAACACATCACACCAGAAAGTATGCTACCTATCCTACCTATTCCTATATTTAAAAAAATTGCAAAAGAACTCGCCAACACGCATCGTTCCATGGTTCTCATACAAGAAACCCGGTCGCTTAAACCTACACTGGCGCGAACGTCTCGGAACGCCTCCGACACCCGAGTTTCGGCATACAACCTTGCACACTCTAGTGTACGTACCATTTTGCTGAAATCGGCTGACAATGACTAGCGATTGTTTCGTTTATCGCGATAAAAATACGCGTCTATTTTTATCTCAAACTGAACTATTTTTAACCCTTTGAGTACTGTGGGCGTCTAAAGCCGCTTAGAAATTTTGCGCTTGTGACACTATGGGAGCCTGAAGGCGTTCGACGCAGTTTGGCCTCCTGACATTTTATCAATAATTATTCCGATAGGTCGTATCTCAGACAGACAAAAGAACATGAAAAATGTGAGACACATTACGAATGTAAGAAATGTGATGTAGGATTATGTATTTATCCATGTGTAGGATCATACGGATCACGTAAATGACAAAATAGTATTTTGAAAGGTGAATATATTTAATAATAATAAAATAGAGATATAATAGAGGTATAATAGAGGTATAATAGAGACGCCTTCGAAACACGCTTCTCCACGTCTCGGCGAGAACTAACGATCATCCGTGCTTCTCGAAAGTCGTCAGCCCGACTACAATGTATCGTCTTTTCGACGTTATGGCGTCGTTCGGGCGGCCTGGACCCGCCGCCAGACAACAAACGCGGCCGCCGAACCTACACATGTTTCGAATTATACCACACTTTACTAGATTATTAGATATACAGTAAAGACGCGATAAGTGTTCAGAATTTGGGATCGGCGAGGAACATTTAGCGGATAGGAGACTCGCTTCTGCAAACGAAAGAGGGACTAGGGGTCGAAATGTCGTAAAGATTAAATGCTTACATATCGGTGGGGCAATCCTAATGCATCCAACACACTTTTTTATTTTTTATTTTTTTGAGACCAAATGAGACCAAACACGATATTGTTATGACATTGGTTATGATGATCAGGCTTGAAAATGTTCCTCTTTCCTCGCTGTTTCTTTCTATGCATTCACAGAAAGTAAATTACTTCGAGATTATTCGGGTTAATTAAAAATATCGTAACAATTTCGTGTTTGGTCTCATTTTAATTAGGAAAAACTCATCGATATGTTTACCTTCTATAGTCCGAATTTTGTTTGTTTCTCAGAGAAAGGAGCTACGATTGATTACAGTATTTTACTTTGATCGCGAAATTTTTTGAGTAATAATTGCTATAGATCGACTGTGGTATCATTGCACTAATATTATTACAAAATTTAATAATACAGTGATAATTAAATGAAATAAATTTTTTTAAACATAAATACCATAGAGGGTTAATGAAATTGTCATAAAAAAGAAATTAAAAATAAAAAAGTTCCATCGGTGCATTAGTATTATCTCACCGATACGAATGCGATAGAGATATTCAAAGGGAAGCCTTGCGGTATCATATTTCTTCGATGCTTGCTTGAGGAAGGAACCACCCAGTGGTGGGGATAACCCGCGATCACTTAGCGTGTAGATTCTTTCGAACATATAGCGAGTCTTTACCGTATTATCAAAAAAAGCTTAACGTTAATGTTACATTTTTAATATGTATAGTAACAATTCGGTGCAGAATACAAAGAAATAAAGAATATTGTTTCAATGTAGTGAAATTCAGTTTTTTGATTATTAAAATATATATAAGACAAAAACACTATAATGGGTCGGGATTAGTAATAGGCTAGAATTTGTTTCTCTGTAAATTAAGAAAAATTTTATTCACTAATTACAATAGTTATTTACAATATTTACACGCTTACCTGTAAATTAAGAAACGACAATTAAAGCCTATTATTATCTCTTCTTCATTTATACTCACTATTTATTTTTCCTTTTTACTCTTAAATGTTATGAATTCTATTTCTCTTTCTATATTATTGTGCACACGTGCTTTGTTATATTATCCTATAAACAATTGGCGCGCGCCGTATAAGAAGCGCGGCAAATACAAATACCCATTAAAGAAAGTATACTTTCTTTATATATATTTTTCTAAAAATGTGTTCCTAACAAAAAATTTTGCCGTTCTCGGCGGACATTGTAAATGAATTCTTACCCGTGTCTAACGACCGGCGCGTCTCAAAATCTGTCGTAGTCAAAGGGTTAAAGAACTATCGACTCTCGGACAAGAATTGCCAGACAATCTCAAGGCGGTAATGTTACCTGGAAGTCTCCCGGAATCATACGAAACTCTTATGAAAGCATTAGAAAGTAGGCCTGAAAACGATTTTACATTAAAGCTCGTAAGAGGCAAATTAACACTTAGACAAACGCGCTTACCACGAATAACTGTACGACAACTGGAACTCAATACCATTAAATAACAAAAGAGAAATAAGAAACATGTGCTTCTAACAAAACAATTTGCCGTTCTCGGCGTACGTCGTAACTGAATTCCTACCGTATGGTACAGCCGGTGCGTTTCAAAATTTGCCGTAATCAAAGGATTAATTGGGAACTAGACTGAATGGTACCAGACTTGGTACTATTTTATTGTAATTTAATTATAAGTCGAATCGAGGCTCCGAATTTGGTGCAGTTACTCTATTACTCTGTTTGATAGTAAATTGGCATTGTCATTGAAACAAATGAAATTCATAATTAGAGAGAGGTAGATAATTGTGTCTATTAAATTTGACTCTAATGGAGGCAATTTCACAGTCTAAACACACATACACACACAATGTGGAAAATATGTCGTGCACGATACACTAACGCATTGTCAGTCGCCGAGAAATTTTATTATCGCTTACCAACTAGGTTCATCGTGCCGATCGCTACTCGCTTGCTCAAGTAGCACCTGGATACGTGACTGAGTTCCTGGCAGTGGACACGGAAGAGGTTAAACCTGAAAATCCTCAATTAAAAAAAAATCATTAGTGTGGGAGTGGTGAATCTGAAGCGAATGTTGAATGTAGATCGATCGATGTGCAAATGCAGAGTATTTGGGCTAGTGCGATAGAGATGCGAGAGAAGAGTGTTTGGACCGAGTAATCGAGATTGTCGTGTGACTGAATATTTTCTGCGAATGCCTGGACAAAGTGAAAGAGATTGAAAAATGGAAACAGAGAGAATGTCTGAGTATGTGGTTGGAGAAAATGCGCGTGCGAGTTTGTTTAATATTGAGCATCGAGTGCACAGAGTCGAGCGAGAGGGAGAAGAGCGAAGAGCGAGATTAAGAGTTGAGTGATAAAATACAGAATATTATTGCTACCATTTCACACTATATTAACCCTTTGCGGTCTTATGTCAAGCCAGACTCGACATTTTAATTTTGTTCCATTATTTTTATTTCTGGGATATGAAACATATTCTTTCATATTGAAATTTAATTTAATAAAAAATTTTCTGTACAGATACCTTATTGGTTATGAAAATATGAAAATTCAGTCAAATTGTTGACAGTTTTTAAATGTAGACTATTAAAGATGAACTAGTTAGGCTAAAATGTGAAATGTAGCTCGGACCGCTTCGACTCAATCGACGATTTAAGGAACTATAAATAAACTTTCTTGTTACGTTACCAGGGTAACGAAGTCTTGCGTATTCCCTTAACAAATGGTTAGCGAAAAGAAATGAATGTCAACATTCTGAAAGCGTAAAAATCAATCGGTCAGTATAGCCATTACACTGTATCTCTGTGCATCATACCTTATAAAACTGAATAACTACTATTATGGATGTTTGATCTACTCGTGTTCGATCTGGCGATCGGTCGAGCTTGGTCGATTTTGCACGTGGTGTGCCGACTAAAGTTTCTCGAAGGACCACTCCCTTCGCATGGAGACAAAATAACTAGGTTCAATGTTAACTAATTTATTTACAAGTTATTCCTCCTGTCGAGTCTGATGTTGATTTGCGTGTGTTTTTCTCGGAGGCTTACTGAATTCTAAAATCTACAACTATCTACAAGCACACGATGCATTGGCGGGGATGAGGGACACGGATTGGTCAATTACAATTTTCCGAGTGAGACGTTGGAGGTGGTGAATACGATCTGATTGGTCTACAAAAAACAAAACTAACGAAAATACGCCTCCAAGTCGACGGTCACTCTCAAGTACCGATAGACCCTTGAGTGACGTGCGCGGGAAATCCGTGTCACCCTTAACAATACCGCAGCAGGTAATAAATTTGGGAGACGCTCCGAAGCCGTTGAAACATGCTAAACTAAAAAAGTGTGGGCAAATCTGGCATCCAGCTGATGATAATAAACAAGCAAAGTGAAAATACGAAGAGCTAAGGTGCCCGATGGCCTCCCAGATTTATGACCGCTTGTGAATGGAAAAACTAAACTGGCTAGGCCCGCATTTGGCTAAAAACTAATAGCGCTGGCGCGAAAAATGGATATTGAACAAAGTATTCCAAATACAAGAGATCATGTACGAATCGATCCGCCTTATAGACTCTCGGGTAATATGAAACAACATACCATTGAACCAATAATAGGCAAAGCCATAAAGAAATTCCCAACAAAAAAATGTAAAGTCTGTCTGTCGAATGGAAAAAGGAGCGAAACAAGATACTGTTGCAAATTGTGTCAAATACCATTGCACAAGGGAGAATGCTTCACTCGGTATCATACGCTAAAGGATTATTCAAACTTGTAAAATAAATAATTAAAATTTTTAAAAATGTAAAAAATGTAAAAGATGTATAAAAAATATATAGTAATATTTGAGAATACTTTATGCGAATATCTGCTACTAAATGCGAATTAAAAAAGTGAATATATGTATCGTATAAAGTGTTTCTAGAGCGCCGTACGCAATGTGTTAATTAAGTTTTAATTTTCCATTGCTCGCTTAATTTGATTTCTTCACCTGTCCGTAACTCAATATTCCTACATAAATTGGGAGCTTGTCCAGGATTGTTTGTAGAGTACGTATAGGATATCGTTGCGACAGATGAAGTGGACATGGTGAGTGGACAGTTGAAATAAACGTTTTAAGCGGACATATTAAGTGAACATTTCGAGAAACTGGTGTTCGGTGTCAGACTGCCGTTGTGAATATGGCAGCATCAACAAAGGTAGAGCTAACCGTAATGGAGTAGAAAGAGAAACTCAGAGAATTGGGGTTGAAGATATCGGGCAATAGAAATGAGCCGTTCGCCCGATTGATGGAAGCAGATCCATCAAGAGCGTTGGCACAGGGAATGGAGACCGGTGAAACGGTGCAAGTCGACGCCGGCAATCCTGCGTCATTCACTGCGACGGGGTCAGATGCAACGACGAGAATCGTGGAAAGTGCAATGACATCGCAGGGACGGATAGTTGACCTGATCGACTTAATGCACCTGCTGTTCCGGCAACGCGTTGGTTCACCGTAGGATCCTAGCGTACCGAGACCGGGTCAGGAAAATCAAGAGAACGAAGGTACAGGCACTAGAATGAGGAGTGCAGCCCTCAGGGTCTAAGTGTCCCTAAAGTAGCAGAGTATCTGCATCGCTACGCCGGGAAGTCGGACAGCTTTGACGGATGGGAAAAACAACTCTTGACAATCACCCACGGACTAAACGAAGACAGGAGAGGCGCTTCTATACTATTCTTCTATACTATACTATTGTTGAGGTTGAAAGGCACGGCCCTTGATTGGTTCCGTTCGAAACCGGAACATATAACCATTCCAGTGGGGATATAGGCTGGTAGTGAAATTGCGGGGTATGTATTGTAGGGTGTTAGAAATAAAGAATGTGTGAGACGAGTGAATGTTTGGGCTAAGCTGAAAGAGGTGCGAATGAAGTGTGTTTGGGCCTAGCAGAGTAGTTGTTCGAGTGCGTGCGGCCGGTGTCTCCTCGCATCGGGACGGCGTCGGTATGTTTAGGGAAAGTGTGACTGCGGGCGAAATGATCTCGAGTGGCTGAAGGGATGCGAGGAAAGAATGTTTGGAACCGAGTGATCGAACCGTGTGAACGAAGTGATTGGAAAAACCGTGTACGTGACTAGGGAGTGCAAGGGAGAAAGGGTGCATGTGAGAGCAGAGGAAAGAATGGGCAGAGAAAATGATAAAACTGTGAATGAGTTAGTTAAGTAAAGAACAGGGAACAGTTAAGAATAGGCGGTTGAGAGTACAGCTACAGTGTGTTAGAGTTAGCGTCGGAGGAATTATTGTATTGTATTTTATTGAGGGATATGTAGAAATAGTAGTATATATATACATATATTTAATTGCAAAAAATAGGAGATGATACAGAAATATGCAGACGCCTCGTGGCACGCTTCTGGATGTCTCGACGAGAACTGACGATGATCGCCGCTTCTCGAACTCGTCAGCTCGACGACAATGTATGTCCTTTGGGTTTCTTGGAATGCCTTTACCGCGAAGGCAAAGCGGCACCCAAAACATCTTCCGATGGAGAGTTTTATTGTCTAACTGTATTTTACTTTTACATATTTAGCATTAAACTTTATATATACCAAAGACTCATTCCACTTACCTATATCCCCACAGTATCGTCATTGCCCGAACATGGTAGCGTTGCGAAAAAAATTTGAGAACAGCATGTGGAAAGTGAGCGAGACATTCTATAAGTACATGATATGGTTGTGTTAGCCAATAGAATATCCATGGAGGAGTACGAGATAGTGTAATGTGCGGTAGAGAGAATTCCAGATCCATATTTGAAAGACCGGGCACGATTGCAAAAGTTTACAACAAAGACAGCAATGTTCGAGGCGTTCCAGGACCTGATGTTGGAGAGGTCGACGCCGTCAATAGGTTCCAGAGATGCAGAAGGCTACCGTGCGAGATCTTCGGCGCCCAAAGTGGAGCAAATTCAAGAAGGTAGGACTCGAGGACTAGTTTGTTACAATTGCGGAGGTTGGAAGCACATCGAGAGGAATTGTCCGACCAGAGAAGACTGGATGAAGTGTTTCCAGTATGGGAAAAGACGTCACGTTGCAGTGCCCTAAGCATCAGGTCGTGACCAGAAGAACGTACGTTGTTCAGCGGGTGCCTTAACACTAGATTTACGAAACCCGTCAATTTGACGCAGTTCAAATTTCGTCCTCAAGTTTAACAATCATGCGTGAGAAAAATACAAACTCAAAATTAAATTTATATAGAAAAATGGACTAAATAAATTTCTGCTTATAGAAATCTATCAATTTGAAGTAAACCGAAATAATGATATTACACAAAATTTGTATTTCAATGTTCCCATCAAAATGATTCAATCAATGCCCGTAAACCTATAGTAAAACCTGTTTTTGTGCGGTGGATAGGGACCGCATAAAAGAAATCGTACAAAAAAATATTCGAAAATTTTTATAAATTCTTACTTATAATAAACAACTTTGTACGATATTCTACCTAAAATTTTTTTTATGCGGTGGATAGGGACCGCATAAAAAAAGTCTGACTTAGAAAATACATCAATGATTTATGAAATACATGAGAGAATGCTTTCGATTAAATTAAATAATTAAATTAGACCTAAAGAAATTGTAAAAATATTTTATTCTTCATTGTACATATACATGGAGAAGTTTTCAAATTATACATTAAATAGTTTGCTCCTACTCGTCGTAATCCAAAACGCGCATCTTCTTGCGATGAATTGGTTGAAAATCGCTTTCGTCGCTTGAAGATAGGATTTCAATTGATTTGTTTTTCGGTACCATAAAGTCAGTGATTAGTTTTTGTGACGACGGTCGACCGGTCAATTGCTTGAAAACGTCACGATAGTGAGACATGCATGATCTCAGCTCTTTTTGGAATTTTAAGCGTCTTTCCGCATTGGTATCTATTTTAAGAAAATGGGTTTCCAATTTTTTCGAAATCTGGATCCCTGCATATATTTTATCTGCTGTATAGATTTGTAATGTATATGTACATTGATAGGAAACATTAAACTGGTGCTAACGCCGCTAAGATTCATATACCGCATAAAAATAAAATTTTTTTCGCACGAAAAAAATTGCACAAAAACAAAATCGCATAAAAAAGGACCGCACAAAAACAGGTTTTGCTGTAGTGTTAAACAAAATACTGGATGTGTGTATATACAGGGTGTTTGGTAACTGGTGGTACAAGCGAAAAGCAAATGATTCCGCGTTAAAAAATAAGTCGAAAATATAAAATAAAATTTTTTCATACGAGGTTTTGTTTTTGAGAAAATCAACTTTGAATTTTCGTTTACTGCAACTAATTGTCTCGATTGAAGTTTAGGTTGATGAACACTTCCAATATCACGGAAATGTTTATCTTACCTATTACCCTACTATCCTACCTTTATCGCTATGTACTATCAGTATCTATCAGTTTGACGTCGTGTCTACATACAACAATCGGGAATACACGGACATGATACTGTCGTTAGGTGCGTGTGGTGGAAACGCATGAGCCGCAGCTAATTATTACAGACACCGGTATCCCAATCGTCGACATCCTGACAGACGAGTTATTCAAAAAGCAGAACGAACCGTCGGCGAATATGGCTCTTTTGAACAACTCCGGCGACATGCTGGTCATCAACGACACGTTTGCGTGAATGTTGAAGAGCAAATATCAAATGCAAGCATACCCGGCGAAAATTCAAAGTTTTTTTCGATTTTCTCGAAAACAAAGCCTCGTATGAAAAAATTTTTTTCTACATTTTCGACTTACTTTTTCATGTAGAATCACCCTCTTTTCGTTTGCACCACCAGTTACAGAACATCTTGTGTATATATATATTAGTAGTAGTGATAAGTGATAAGTAATGGACAATATTTTTAACTGTAAATGTATAACCACTTTTGCACAATAAAGCCTCGAATTTCGAAAAAAAACGGCGGAAACAAAATTGTACACCTAATATATATAATATAATATATATGTATATATAATATAATATATAAAATAATATATATATATATATAAGGAAAGTCGCGTATGGTTCGACATATTCAAGACTCGACTGACCGTCGACAGACCACAAAACCGAGACGATCGGAAACTGCTTCACATTAGACTGAAGCGCAACAGCCACCCAAGCGGACAACAGAGATATGAGACACAATACTCAACACACATAATCGAAAACGGAAGAATTTATCCGTCCGTATATAAGACAAAAGCGGTACGAAAGTTCCTTGAACTCAGAAACGTTCGACAGGTTCGAAGTTTTCTGGGTTTAACCGGATATTTCAGGAAATTTATTCCTTGCTCTTCCCTCATAGCGTGTCCGTTGACGAATCTGTTGTGTGCCAAGGTGAAATTTCAGTCCAGAAAACTTCAGAGAGATTCATTCTTTTTGTTAAAGAAAGCTGTGCGAACAATTCCTGCTGTGGTTGTATAAGCAAAATGGAGAAACTGAGTTATACACGGACGCGTGCATCTTTTGTCGTGGAGCGATTCTTCTCCAACGAGATTCGGAAGATATACGTTACATTCGGTGTATCGCACTAGCGGTAAGAGCACGGCAGCCGAACAAAAGTACACTAACTATCAGCTGAAAGTTCTAGCTATTGTTAACTCCTTGCCGTACTTTAACGAGTCTGACTCGTGATCGCAATTTCGGATCGAACATGAATGTCACGAGTGAGGCTCGTAGTTACAGTTTCGATCTAAGCATGAATATCACGACTAAGACTCGTTGTGTCAAAGTTCTGGACAACGACAACTGAAAATAAGGGCTAAAACTTAACCCTTTAGGGACCGTGTGACTTAAAAGTTACAAATTGATGTATCTATATTTTAAAAAATTAATTTTGTTTAGTTATCGCTGCACTATTAACCGTTTTAGTGTCAGTTTAAATTCTGTGTCGGATTGTGCCATGAAGCGCTTCCTTCATTTATCTCCGAGTAATGCCGATCGGCCCGGCCGCGCTGCTCTTCTTTTTGCTCGAAATATGCCGCCCAGGGCGCTCGCGCTTTAGATTGTTAGTCAATTTTTTTAATCATAACAGTTTCATCAGAAAGACAGCTAATTATGCAGGTTGTTTACGATAATTTGAAAGAAAATTTGTAATTACGAGAGGAAACTCTGACAGACTCGCGACAAAATATATTCTGAACCGAGCGTAATCGAATTGACGATCGTGACGAAAAAAAGAGACACGGTTTACCACAGTACGCGAACAGCGCGATCGCGCTGCGTGACACTAAAACGGTTAAATTTGATTACTGTATTACTTCAGTGACACCGCGATCCATCTACAGTAATTATTAGTTAAAACATTTTCAAATCAAAGTGAAAAACTGTAATCAATCGTGATTTTTTCTCCAATAAGCAGACAAAATTCGGGCTATAGAGGGTTAACCGTTTGAGTGCCACGGGTCTTTGTTATTTCCCAATCGAAAATTGCCAAGCGGTGCAATAGCGCTTTATCTGATTCCGTATCGAAAAGTGCCAAACGGCGCGATAGCGCTTGTCTTATTGCGCGTCCAAAAATGCCAAGGAGCGCAATTTCATATATTTAATTTCTGTTTTTTATAGTCTATTCTACATTATTTAGTTCATTATATTATTATAGTAATGGTTGTTTATATGAATAAAAACGTGTACACCTGCAGAGTGTAATATTACTCCAGTTTTATCTTAATTTACATAAGACTGAACGGTAACCGTAAAGTCACGCATCGACAGAAATCGAGCGTGCTGAGATTATCAGTTTCGCAGCCTAGATACATAACAGAAGAAGCGCAATATCACCGCTTGGCACTCAAACGGTTAACTCTTTGCAGCACAGAACTTCAGACAATAAAATAGACCCATGTTGCACAGAAATTTTACTGCGTTTTAAATGAAACAGAATTGGTATATCTTTACTAATAAAGAAATCGCATAATGTAAAAACATAAAAAAATAATAGTAATTCAATTGAATTTGTTGTTATAGGATTGGACTCGAATAGTCCCATTGTGTCACATTGGTTCATGAATGGTACTTATTAGCCGTTTGAGTGCCAAGGAGCGATTTTGCGCTTCTTCTGTTTCGCTCAAAAAGTGCCAGCGCTCTAGGCTGCGAAGCCGACAACCGTGACAACTCGGTTTCTGTCGATGCGCGACTTTACGGCTACAAAAGATTTAAATAATATTTTTATATTATTTAAACACGCCGATAACTGTACTTATGCTCGGAAAGATGTCAGAACCATACTGAATTCAAAAAATTACAACTTACCGTATAAGAGCAGAAAACAGCGCAAAAGCGCTCCTTGGCATTTTTAATCGGAGAATAAGACAAGCGCTATCGCGCTGCTTGGCATTTTTGGAGAGGGAATAAGACAAGCGAAAAAGCGCTCCTTGGCACTTTTGGACGGGAAAACAGGAAAGACACGTGGCACTCAAACGGTTAAAGCACATCCTTTTCCCTAGATCAAGGTAGGACTAAAAATGTCCCACCATGCATTACTGTTCATCAAAAAGGTGGGACACTTTTAATCCCAGCCCCAAAGAGTTAAACAATCTTAGCAGTAGTGTTCGGCGAGTATCGGCCGGTATACTATTGTCTCGAATTTTTCTCGACTAAATGGTGGCGCAAGGGGTTAAAGCCGTTAGAAAATTTAGAGTATATTTGCTAGGAGTTGATTTTAAAATAGTTACCAACTGCCGCGCGTTTGCCTAAACCATGAGAAAGGAAGATCCGTGCGTTTGCCTAAACCATGAGAAGGAAACATCTGTGCGTTTGTGTAGCGTGCCGAGCTCTTCTCTTGGAAGAGTATAGTTACACGATGGAGCGTACACCGGGCAGGAGTATGCAACACGTGGATGCGCTAAGTCGTTTCCCGATGTTCTCCTGCTTACTTTTAGACGAATGCCGAGATGAATTAATGCACCGCCTGAAAAGGACACAACCTCAAGACAAAAGACTCAAGGAAGTCACAGAGCTGGCTGAAAAGGAACAAACATGAGGGCTGCTGTTTATGGAGGTTGTAGAGAACACGCGGTTGGTAGTCCTAAAGTCAATGGTTTAGCATGTAATTCGCAGAGCTCGTGAAACTG
>SMSQ01021078.1:7903-20711 GCA_019453375.1 Ctenoplectra terminalis
GCTCGCTGAAACTTTTACCCTCCGCGAACGCGTTAACCCTTTGGCTCACGATTTCTTCAAACTTCCTACATATTAGCAATAGCTATTCACCGCTTCGACACTCTGTCAAACACGAAGTATTGATATACTACACGTATTTCGTATTTTATAATTTTCAATCTTGTAAATTTCAGTTACAGTTAAAGTTAAAATTGAAGTTTGTCATAAATATCGTGTGTTTTTATTTTATCTTAGCCAGAATCGGCGTCACGACTGTGCAAAGGGTTAACACTGGAACTACCGACGATTAAAGTATACTTATTTCTAGCGAAGAAATCAAAGTGGAAAGTATATAAAATAATGTGTAATGCAATTCAGACAAAAGTTTATCTATATTTTTACTAGAAAATCGCGGAAAATCTGCTCGAAGGCGCAATAGTTCATTTATAAAGATTCTGTAAAAAAATTACGAATGGGTCATTTTGACCACTTCGGTAGTTCCAGTGTTAAAGAAAACCTTGGAACCGATTTTCGAACTCATTCAACGATCGTTTCCCTCGATACGCGTCCCGTTGCGAGGGAAATGATCGAATGCATGCGATTGAAACAAGTTTCGTCGATGGGACCGCGTGAAGGGAGAAATGGTTGAAGTGTGTCGCTGCAACGGATACACGTTCGCGTTTTGATTTTTCCACGAGCACTCGAGGCATCTTCAATCAGTCGCATCGGTCGGTCGAATGGGAAGACCTTGGTCAACGATCACTCTGCCAACAATCGATTACGGTAACAATATTCTATTCGAGTTTCAATTTCAAAAGTGTTCGAAACCGTTCCATCGTCGTGTACCGAGAAATCGAGAAACTGGAATTCCGCAATTTTTCCGGTTTTCCTATTTTTATTTGTGCTTCGATCTGTTTCGATAAAAATTTCTATTTTCTCTTTTTTATTTGCTTTAAAAAGCTCGATATTATTTTATTTATTCCTTTACCGTCTTCGATACCTTTTTTCGATCCTCTTAAAAGGAAATATCGTAGCTATTAAGATCTGTGTATCGGTATTCCTCTGCGTTTTCTATTTTTTCACACTGCGTGTAAATTAATTTTTACAAAGATCGCTGTTTCTCTCCGTATGAAAATCAAATTTTTTGTTCCCCTGTTTGACGCCTCTTTTGATCAACGTCCTCTTAAAAGGAAACGTCGAAGCTATTAAAATTTGTGTTCTGATATTTCTTTTTTCTTTTTTTTTTTACACTGCGTATAAATTTATTTTTATGAAGATTGCTATTTTTCTGTGTATAAAAATCAAATTTTTTTTTTCTGCTGTGTTTGACACCTCTTTTGATCGATCTCCTTTTAAAAGGAAACATTGAAGCTATTAAAATTTGTTTACTGATATTTTTCTGCTTTTTAGACTTTTTCTTTTTTTCCTTTTTTTTCTTTAATTGGTATTTTTCTGGATATAAAAATCTTGATATTATTATTATTTTTTTTTATTCGCTGTCTTTGGCAGCTCTCTACTAGAACCATTTCTATGGAACGCTTTTCTTGTCCTTTTGTTCAGTGTACATAGCTCGGAAGCTTCTGTGAAATTTCGAAAACATTGGAGAAGTTATTCGAAGAATTTCTGCAATAATGAACTTGCCGGTAAAATGAAAAGCCGCATAGACTCGATGAAGAATCTTCGCCGATGGTATTGTACAGTATTTCGTTGAACGGCGGCATTATTAAATAACTTGGCCAGGGATATAGCGAAAGGGTTATACGTTATCCAGACTTGGACATTTTAGCTATGAGCGTGGCAAATTCCTATTTTTTTATTTTTATCAGGATGGGAACAAATCGAGATCGTCGTTAAATCCTGTCAGGTTGATAGAAATTCAGTAAAAAATTGTCGCGCCAGGATCGTAATATCGTTACACGTTTCTGAACAAATTTTAACATCAGCTGCTATATGCAAAAAAAAATTGCTTATCTTTAAAATTATAGTCGACCTCAGAAATTTCTTCTCGGACAAAAAATAAATAAAAAAAAAGAAATCAAAGAAAAAAAAATTACCATGAGAGATCGAACAATCCATTTTAGGGCAATTGTTGATTAAAAAATTCTCAGACCACAGTAAGTGATCGATTACAATTTTATTCTGATCAGCGAACAAAATTCCGGATACACAGGGTTAACACTGAACCTGCCGACGATTAAAGCACACCTATTATTGTCAATAATTTTTATCGAACAAAACTTGAAATATTTATAAACTTACTGTACGCGTGTATGATAACACAGATGTATTTCATAAAATATCGAATTACAAATTAAAAATATTTTTTGCGTTACCAACAATTTAAATGCAGAGAGTAACACTTATAATTTTTTTTCTTCGCAATGGATTAACACATTGAGGACCGATCACGAGATATCTCGTATTTCGTTTCTTTCAATTTATAAAAATACTAGGTAATTGTAAACGAGATGTTACGTTTAAAAACGATCGCTTCCGCAGAAAATGGAAATGAAGATCCATATTCACTGTAGGTATAATTGTTTTGTAAAAGTGTGCGAGTAAAAATTTTATTCGAGTATAACTTCATCCCGTGATAAAATTGTCAAAAAAGTTGCTGGTCTTCAATGTGTTAAGACGAGCGCTATCGCGCCGCCTGGGTCTTTCCGTACTCGTTTATAGAAAGCTCGGTTGCGCTGTTCGCGATTTTTCGACAGTGTTTTTTCAATACCTCTTGTGACTCAAACGGTTAAAAGTGTGCGCCAACGTGTTAATTGAATCATTGTTTCGAGAGTGCGAACAACGACGCGAATAGGGACCCTTCTCTCTCTCTCCAAGAAAGCCTTACAGAGGGGTGGAAAAAGTCGGCTACAGTTTTCAGGACAATTACCAGACTCAAAGAAGTTCTTCTGAAGTCGCGCAGCCTTCAAAGAGCGTCAAAGCGACGAACCGGCCGGTTCGAAGCTGCGACAGGAATCCTTTGTGGAAACGACTAAGTGCATTCCTTTATTAGAGCAGGGAAGAGCAGTTTACTTAAGTGCTACGGTCACTGGTCCGTTTTGCACTTTGAATGCCAGCAGCTAAATGCAATCCACTTCGTAGGTCGCGGAACCGCAATATATAATGGGTTTTCTGTCGGAAAACGACCTTTTCATTGACTTTTCATCCGACGATCCCACGAATCCTTCTTTTTCGCCCTTTTTTTTATTATTTCTTTTTTTTTTTTTTTTTTTTTTTTTTTTTTNGACACGATTAAATTCGTCGAATACGACCCTTATTGTGCGATGGTAAATTTTTATACAACCATAGGTGAAACAATTTTTTTCCTTTTTTTAGTTTCGCCGATAGGGGTTGATTTTCACCCGGTAGAGTTATGGAAATCGTTTCGAGGAGGTTTTTAATTAAAAAACTTGGTGGATCGTGAAACTTTGGCACGAGTTGGTAATTAAGTTCGTATTAATGAATTGGTGGTCTTAGATTCCGGGGGCTCGAGTTTCTCCGCGGACTTCAAATTTATAGGAAGTTCGGTAATAAATTAAAAATGAGAGACACCGAGTTCCCTGATCGCTGAGATCTCTTGATTATCGAGTGTTATCTTAGTCGGTTGTCGTAAAATTTCGAGCGGAACGCTGTCACGAATTTTCTATCCTTAACGCGTTTTAATCCTAATTTTGCATTCTTTTCATTCAGGCCGGTTAAATCATTTTGCGTCCAACGTGTGCTTTGCAATTCGTACAGTAATACAAAGACTGTAATTATCGAGAAAAGGGTGTATTAGAAAGTTTACAAGGTTTACGAAGTTCTTCGTTTACATTCTTAACGCTGCACGAAACCTTCCTAACGAATAAAGAGAAAAAATATACATTCTAGCTTCCGATATTAGCTAATTCGCTCCACATATTCTATTCGACTATCCGAAATCGATGATATCACACTTCAATAATGGACGCGATCCTCTTCGTCCCTCAGGGCGCTCAATTTATCCGCTGTTTTCACCTTATTTTATCAAGCACAATCGTCCCTTTCCTCGTTCCGCCGCGATTTTCGGCCCGTTTTATTATTGCTGAAGCGTCGGAGAGGAAAAACGCTGTTTCCCGCGATGCTTTTTCCCCTCGGGGGTAGAAAAAGAAAAAAGACGAAAAGGGTGGTTCAATTCGAGCGAAGGGTCGTTCTCACCGACACGATCTTCGTTCCAGCGGGTTACTATAAAGATAACAAAAGGTTGCTCATCTTGGTGACGGAACTATGGTATCGTAAACCGTGAAACAGTGAAATCCATGTGGAAGATAGAAGTTTTTATCATTCAATTCGCCGAAAAGTCGTTAAATTCTGTTATCGTCTTGTAACGAGGATATTCCAATTAATTATCATTGCATCGTGTCGCTGTAGAAATTCTGTCTGTTACAAAATGTACCAAAAAATTGAATTTTTGGAAACTGTGCATTTTATAGTATTGCTTGTAACAATTTTTCTTATTCATTCGGAAACTGTATGGTTCCTTTTTTTTTAAATTTATTCTTAACCCAGGTATCTGTATTTAAAAATTTTTTTAATATTGTTTATCGCTGTGTTATTAGATTTGATTAATACGTGAAAATTATCATCGAACTGAGAAATCGTAATCTTGTATAATTTTTTTTTGTTTTTCTTTTTCATAAGCAACCGAAATTTCGATCGTGGAGTATTTTAAATTGACAGAAATATGTTTCTCGAATTTTTCAAGATCTCTGATAAATTAGAAAATTATTTCGTCTTTCATATTAAGAAATAAAAAAAAATAAATAAAAATATAGACCTTCAGCAGCAACTTAATATATTCTGTTAAAAGAAAACGAGTATTTAGAAATTTTTCAGCCATTTATTATTAATTCGAAACGCTATCTATTTTCTCGTAACAATCACTGTTTTCGTCTCGATAATTTAAACACGAGCAAGGAAAAGATAACCGATCGAAGTTTCGACGACGATAAAGGTAAGCAACGTAGCTGCGAAACGAGATTAAAAAATAGCCGAGCTAGTTTCGCAGGGAGCCGTTTCCACGCGTCGAGCAAGCGAGGAAGAAAGTGAGAGTGGGCCGCTTCAGCGCGTTTCGCGCTATCGCTCCTGAAGAGCTTTCAAAATCTCGAGCACGTTCTCCGAGTGCTTTCGCTGAATTCTTAGCTCGATCGTTCTGCGACGCGCGAAATTAAAAGTGGGTTACTGGAAGATCCTTTGGATTAATTAAAGTAATCTTCGTGTACAACTTAAGGTCATTTTTCTTTCTTTCTTTTATTTGAGTTAAAGATGATTAACAGATGATTTAATGATAATTGAAAATTTTGGCGCAAAAACCGGGCAAGTCTACTTTTATACATTTCCGATTCTTTTATTTTATTTCCAACAAATTTAGAGATCTTTCCGATTGGATAAAAATTTGATTGCTGGACTTCTGAATAAAAACTTAATTACGTGCACTCTTTGGTATTTATATTCTGTATTTAATTTTTTAACAAATATTTGAAGCTGCAGGATTTGTTTCTCTATTTTTTTGTTGTTTCTTATATAAATTTCTGATCAAGTTATTTTATTCGTTCAAAATATTTCTAGAAGAGTTCAATATTTGCTTAATTGATTCGAAGAAGAAACAAAATCAATTTTTTGAAATTCTATATAAAGTAGCTAAAAGAAAATTAAAGCTTCAAATTATTATCTTTAATAGTATACTACGGTATTTCCCTAAAAAACTTATCGAGCCATCGAACAATTATTTTTATCGTCCTAACCACTATTTTCTCCTTAAAAAATTCTCATATTATTAAATTCAAAATTTCCCCTTCGCACACTCATCTTTTCTAGATTATTAAAACTAAAACAACGTAGCGTCCAATCAAAAGAAAAAAAAAAGAAATTAAAATCAATCCTCCAAAGGCCATTCGGACTTAATTTCCCCATCGTCCACTCTCTCACAATTTTCTTTTATTTTTTTCTTTCTTTTTTTACTCTCCCACCCACAATGAAATTTCCATCATACGAAGCATTAATATTTCACCGGCAAATCCCTGGAGCAACCAATCTACGGCGTATATATTGTAATAATTGCTGCACGAATACGACCCTAATTCCCAACGGTATCCAAGACGCGCATATTTCAGCATCTTCGAGCCCAATTTGACGCGAAGTATTAGCGAACTGTCTCGCGGTCCATACTTCATCGAGAGACGCTTAACATCTGCATACCGCGAACGCTTGTGGGATCGTGAACTTCCAATATTATCGGAGGATGCACGATGAGGAGGCCAGGTGTGGTCGCATCGGCATTTAACACCGCTGCTATCTGCTACCAGCTACTTGGTACCCTTAATCGATAGTTTCGAGGAAGCCGGAACGATCGAACTTGTCCCGAGGCACGGTGGCCACGTCGTTCCCTTCGAACCTGATCTGAATTCGTAAAGGTTTCTTGGTTACGTTGTTGAATGTTGGTTCGGGAACGATCGGGTCAATTGTTATTGTTTGAATTGGGCTGGAGATTAGTTCGGTTGTTCGGTGTCTCTCCTTTGAACGTAGTTTGGAGCTGTTAGGATTCAAAATTCGCTCCCTTTGCGGTGGATGTAGTTTCTTGGTGTTTGTAGTTAACACTTTAATGGTCACAACATGTGTGCGATAGTCGGAATAAGTTACTATCTTACTATACTGTTATTGTCTCACACACACGCGTCTGATGCTACCGTCGAAAGTTATTGGCAAATACCACGCTTTCTGGGTGATGGTCGATGGACGCAAGCAAGTGTGGATATTGCCATTGGCTTCGTATTTCGTCGCTACGTTTTTTGATTTTAGATAATTATTGCTTTATTGCCTGTTTTTAATTTTAGATTTTTTAAATTAATATTGTGTACTGTCGGCCATTGGTGACGTTTGACCGCGTAGACACGCGGCAATTAATCATTTGCACTCGAAGACTTTTTTAACCATTTTCGCGGCGGGGTGCTCAGAAATGAATTAACCCTTTGCGGTCGGTGTCCCCGTAGCGGGGACATTTCTAAATCNACGCTTTCTGGGTGATGGTCGATGGACGCAAGCAAGTGTGGATATTGCCATTGGCTTCGTATTTCGTCGCTACGTTTTTTGATTTTAGATAATTATTGCTTTATTGCCTGTTTTTAATTTTAGATTTTTTAAATTAATATTGTGTACTGTCGGCCATTGGTGACGTTTGACCGCGTAGACACGCGGCAATTAATCATTTGCACTCGAAGACTTTTTTAACCATTTTCGCGGCGGGGTGCTCAGAAATGAATTAACCCTTTGCGGTCGGTGTCCCCGTAGCGGGGACATTTCTAAATCGTCGTAGAAGTCGGTGTCTCCGTAGCGGGGACATTTTTATATAGTCGTAGAAGTCGGTGTCCCCGTAGCGGGGACATTTTTATATAGTCGTAGAAGTCGGTGTCCCCGTAGCGGGGACATTTTTAAATAGTCGTAGAAGTCACTGACCCCGTAGCGGGAACCTTCGAAAATCGCAAAGATGACAAAACACTATCGTCCCCAATGCCTCGTGATTCAAATGTTTCGGTCGATTTTGTGTTTTAATATCCATATATTGACTTTAAATCCTGCACGGAAAAGTAATTGCGAAACGATAGATTTGCTCCGACTTACTGGTACTCCGAAAAGCGAAATCTGCCGATCGCAAAGGGTTAATATTCGATATTGAATATTCGATTGTATAAAATATCTGTGGACAAGAAGCGTGTACTGTTAGCGCGTCGAGAACAATCTACTGAATGGACATTATTGAGCAGATGTTGATAACAAGTGAACGGCGCCAAAAGGCGCTGTTCGCCCCGAAAGGGTTAAGTTTCAAAGGACTATTGCGAGAACTTAAAGTATTCGGAGAGAAAAAAAGAAGATTATAAATGTTTACGATTTCTTATTTATTTGGTCAATTTACTTTTATTTTGAGATAAGAGAAGCGTTTGAATTGATGAAAAAAAGGAATCTAATTAAAAACATAATCTTTGAAGAAAATCATGCATGTCGCCGTAGCGGCGCCAGCCGAGTGCAAATGGTTAAAGTGTTAAAATGTGGCTTCTTTGATGTTTTATTTGTGATAGATAATCGATAACACCCACGATTAAAGCTTATAGATCAGCGATCGATTTTTTTTTTTTTTTTTTTTCGTTTTCGATGTACGATTTTTATTCTTTAACCAACATGTGTATCTGTTTAATAAACGCGTCCAGTCGATATAAACCCAACGATTTACAATGAATTTTTCGGTTTTATCGGCTACAGTTTATTTTATTTTTTTTAATTCTTGTTTGAATTGTAAATGTAGTTTGTGGCTGTTAGGATTCAAAATTCGCGCACTCGGCCGTGGATACGGTTGTTCGGTGTCTGTTGGCAAGATGTGGCTTCTTTGATGTTTTATTTATAATGAATTTACGGTTTCATCGGCTACGGTTTGTTTTTCTTTTTTTNGGGGACATTTCTAAATCGTCGTAGAAGTCGGTGTCTCCGTAGCGGGGACATTTTTATATAGTCGTAGAAGTCGGTGTCCCCGTAGCGGGGACATTTTTATATAGTCGTAGAAGTCGGTGTCCCCGTAGCGGGGACATTTTTAAATAGTCGTAGAAGTCACTGACCCCGTAGCGGGAACCTTCGAAAATCGCAAAGATGACAAAACACTATCGTCCCCAATGCCTCGTGATTCAAATGTTTCGGTCGATTTTGTGTTTTAATATCCATATATTGACTTTAAATCCTGCACGGAAAAGTAATTGCGAAACGATAGATTTGCTCCGACTTACTGGTACTCCGAAAAGCGAAATCTGCCGATCGCAAAGGGTTAATATTCGATATTGAATATTCGATTGTATAAAATATCTGTGGACAAGAAGCGTGTACTGTTAGCGCGTCGAGAACAATCTACTGAATGGACATTATTGAGCAGATGTTGATAACAAGTGAACGGCGCCAAAAGGCGCTGTTCGCCGCGAAAGGGTTAAGTTTCAAAGGACTATTGCGAGAACTTAAAGTATTCGGAGAGAAAAAAAGAAGATTATAAATGTTTACGATTTCTTATTTATTTGGTCAATTTACTTTTATTTTGAGATAAGAGAAGCGTTTGAATTGATGAAAAAAAGGAATCTAATTAAAAACATAATCTTTGAAGAAAATCATGCATGTCGCCGTAGCGGCGCCAGCCGAGTGCAAATGGTTAAAGTGTTAAAATGTGGCTTCTTTGATGTTTTATTTGTGATAGATAATCGATAACACCCACGATTAAAGCTTATAGATCAGCGATCGATTTTTTTTTTTTTTTTATTTCGTTTTCGATGTACGATTTTTATTCTTTAACCAACATGTGTATCTGTTTAATAAACGCGTCCAGTCGATATAAACCCAACGATTTACAATGAATTTTTCGGTTTTATCGGCTACAGTTTATTTTATTTTTTTTAATTCTTGTTTGAATTGTAAATGTAGTTTGTGGCTGTTAGGATTCAAAATTCGCGCACTCGGCCGTGGATACGGTTGTTCGGTGTCTGTTGGCAAGATGTGGCTTCTTTGATGTTTTATTTATAATGAATTTACGGTTTCATCGGCTACGGTTTGTTTTTCTTTTTTTATATATATATATTCTTGTTTGAATTGTAAATGCAGTTTGAGGCTGTTAGGATTTAAAACTCGCGCCCTTTGCCATTGATGCGGTTGTTTGGCGTCTGAAAGATGCGGTCCTCTTGGTTTTCCATTTACAATAAATTTACAGTTTCATCGTCTACGGTTTCTGCTTTAATTTTTCTTTGAATTGTAAATGTAGTTCGAGGTTGTTAGAATTCGAAATTCGCGCTCTTCGCTGCGAGCGCGGTTGCTCGGTGTCTATTAAGAAAATATGACTTCCTCGGTTTTCTGTCCGGAATAAATTTACACTTTCATCGTCTACTTTTATTCCAATTATAACTTCTTCTTTAATTCCTCTTCGAATTATTAAAAATAGCTTTAGATCGTTGCAACTCAAAATTGGTGCCTTCTGTGACCATGGAAGTACACGGTTCTCTTAATTTCTTAATTTACCTTTCTGAATTTATCAATTCACTGTTTCACAGGTTGCTCGGTTCATATTTGAATTACAAATTTTCACAATCGATTCTAAATTCTGTGCATCCATTTTTTCCCCGTCTGTGTCCCTTTCATCGAGGAACATCCGACAGAATTCCTCGTTCGGTTCGTTTTCGGGGCCCAGAGCAGTAACGAATAGCTAATCTCCGTGGAGCGACGCTTCCTAGCAGCGAACTCTGTCGCCACTTATGTCGTCGGAGTAGATCAGGAGATGACGGTGTTCGTCGTCGACCTCCAATCGGAACGGAACCGCCAGAACTGGTGTAACGATCTAGAACGACGCCTCTTCCGGCGAATTGTGTCCAGAAATTGAACGAGCTTGTCGTCTTGCCGTTGTTAGACCAGCGGCCCGTGTTCCGGTGATACGAAACGGAGCTTTCGAGCGAAACGAGCATTGTTTCAATTCCAAATAGGGGTATGCTTTGGTGTAGATACTTTTTATTGGCCGCTTTTCTTCAATTCTTTTCTTGTTTCTTGGTCTTTAACACGTTGACTGCCGCGCGCATTTTACGTGGTTTGGCGCCAACACGAATTTCTTATTACGCGATGTGTATCATGTTGAAAAAAATAATATGCATATTTTCCTTGTAGTGATAAAATTATTTTTGCACGTTCTGTATGGAATTAATTTCTTCGATTATTATTTTTAAATTTCTCAGTATCGATACTTATTCTAATTATGTATTTTACTATTGGTCGCGTCGCCGGTCGCCGGTGGCCCCCATGACGCTGTAACCAAGTCGAGTGCCGGCCATCGATGGTCCCCATAAAATATTAACACGCGTTAATAACGTTCTATACAGTAGCAGTGTATCATATCAGTACTTAACACTAGAACTACCGGTGATTAAACTAGAGTTATTTCTACCATAGAAATCAAAATAGTAGGTATTTCAAAAGATATCTATAATAAGGATAACAATTATTGATGCATATTTTTTACAAAAATTAGAAAGAAAATATAGAAAATCCGCAAAAATTAATTACTGTAAATTTCTAAAATTTCTATAAGAAATTATGTACCAGTCATTTCGACTTGTTCGGTAGTTCTAGTGTTAATAAATTATATCAATACAATTTGATACAATTTATTAACAGGCCTGTTAATTTCACGAAAAACGTGAAAAATGCTGAAAATTTCTAACGGTCCTAATTCGACGACCAGACACTATAATACCAAAGAACCAACAAACGTTTGTGACACCAGTCGTCACTGTGTGTCTCCTCCTTTCTGACAAATCAGCCCCATACTCCACTTTCACTGTACTTCTCACGAGACATAGACAGCCCATAGACGCGTCTTCTTCGTCCAAAGTGACCGTTTTATTCAAAAATTGTCCGGAAAAATCAAAACATCGCGGTTGAACCACAAAACCTTACCCATGACGAGAGCTGCATCGATGCGGCTGCTGTTGATGATGCTGATGATGCTGGACAGAATGCTGAGGCGTTGATCGAGGTGTCCCCACGGGGGTTGGACTTCCAGGGCTGGCTATGCCTTCGAGGCCTCTGGATAACTTGAGCATCTCGGCTCCGAACGCGTGAAGCGCTGACATCGCCGATGGCGGTGGCTCGCTTTCCGGAAGCCAGAGCTCGTGGGTGTCCAGCGTCGTCAGCTCGGTATCGGTGGATGTGCCGGAGGTGTGTTGCGGCGTGCCGCCGCTTCCGGCCGAGCTTTTGGTCAGCAGAAACCGCTTCCACGTGCCTCGTCTGTCCAGAGCTGGGGATAAGTGGAATCGAGTCAGTCTAGGCTTCTCGAGTAAAATTTGTGGGCTATTATTGTGGAAACTTGGTAGATTAGAGTTCTATTTCATGTGGAATATAAGAAGTTGAATTAATTGTTGCGATTGAGGTTCGCGCGAGTTAGAACGATCAGGATAAATGTATAATTATTCACATTCCAACTTTCTCGATACGGCAACACTCTCGAATTTCTCTACTTTTCGACATCCTCGACACTCTTTTCCACGATGCCTTTTCCACGCAAGAAATAAGGAATAAGAAGTAAGAAAGATACTATAGACATTGGCAAGGCATCGGTTTTTAACGATTTCGTGCGTTATTGCTTTCACTTTTATTATCTTCTACGAACTAAGGTTTCTTATTGGCTTACGGTTTCTTCAATCTGCATGCATATTAGAAATTCACGTCTTTGATACTTCGACAAACGCAAAGTATTGAAGTATTACACGTATTTTGTATTTGCTAATTTTCAATCTTGTGAATTTAAATTACAGTTGAAGTTGAAATTGAATTTTATCATAAATATTGTGCCTTTTTATTGTATTTTAATCGGAATCACGAGTGTGACTCGTGGTTATAGGGCAAAGGGTTAACACTGAACCAAAGCGGTCAAAACGATCGGCTTGTAATTTCTCGTAGAAATTCTGTAAATTTACAGTGATGCAATTTCGAGGATTTTTCATAATTTTCTGTAAAAAATATAGATGACGACTCGTTTTCCTTAAGTTTTGTATTTTTTAAAACGTCATTTTTATTTCTTGGAGTACGAATAGGTCTGCTTTAATCGTCGGTAGTTTCAGTGCTGAAACTGCGACACCGCGTTAGTGTCGTTTTGGAAAGAAAAAGAAGAAATNTCGTTTTCCTTAAGTTTTGTATTTTTTAAAACGTCATTTTTATTTCTTGGAGTACGAATAGGTCTGCTTTAATCGTCGGTAGTTTCAGTGCTGAAACTGCGACACCGCGTTAGTGTCGTTTTGGAAAGAAAAAGAAG
>SMSQ01021079.1:0-84830 GCA_019453375.1 Ctenoplectra terminalis
TTTTTTTTTTAAAGGTGCACCAACTGGTCCATACGCGAAAGAAGATTATCCTTACTGGACTTTTCATGGAATTTATTTACCTCCTTTGTTGCGTTCAGCAACTATAAAGAAATACATGGTTGGCTATGAACTTCTTGCACAAGCACAAAGAGATTTAACACCAGAACAAGCAGCAGAAAAATTAAGAAATTTATCAGATTCCCATTACAAGCATCCAGAAACAAGTTTAACTAGTTCTGAAATAGAAAAGTATTCTAAATGAATTAAATTACTTTATATATAACAATATATTTTTATAGATGTATTTGTTATACACATATACGTTATTTATAAAAATGTAACGATGAACATTGCTTACAACTATACAGACATTAATTTTATGAATAAAAAAACAATAAATCAAAGATAAATAATTCAAATTTTATACAGTTAATATACAGGAAATGTACAGTCGATTTTTTTACTCCAAGCATGAATTCCGCCAATTATATCTTTTATTTCTAAATTGCTTTCATTAAATATTTTCTGAAGACTTCTCACAGCTTTTTGAGAGTCGTTCCCTCTTCTACACATAACATACACTACGACAAAAAAATACATACATTTACTATATTTACAATTATCCTATGCAATTTCAAGTAATGTATATACTCACAACTAATTTCATTATGTTGTTTTTGTATTTCTTGTATTTTATTTTTTATTAACGTTATTTTTTCGTTATTGTTAATATCATTCAATGGTATATTTATAGAATCCTTTAAATGACAAATTTCAAATTCTTCGGGAGAACGCACATCGATTAGGACGTGAGTTTTTGTGCCCAATTTCAGTGCCCTGTTATATTCTTCCGCGCTTATTCTTTCCTCCTTTTTTAATAAATTTAATTTTGGATCCTTATCGTTTGCTTTTGCACCGCAAAATTGCTCATAATTAATTAGTTTGTGTATAGTTGGATAATCGCCGCAAACAGTACAGTTTTTATTTTTGGCACGCAAACTGATATTGCGAAATTTCGTTTCTAGTCCATCAAATAATAGAAGTTGACCGGACAGTACATGCGGAAGATGGAGTACGATTTTTAGAGCTTCTAACGCTTGTAGGACACCAATGGTGCCAACAGCTGTAGTTAAATAAAGTAATGAATACTTTTTCTTAAAAATGTTTAGAATAAATAAAAAAAACAAAAAAGATTGTCAATACCTGGACCAAAGACACCACCATCGCCACAATTTGTTACTGTTTCCGGAGGAGGAGGTTTAGGAAATATACATCTGTAGCAAGGTCCATTGTAATTAAATACAGATAGATGACCTTCGAATCTTAACGCTGATCCAGATACTAAAGGTTTCTTACTTAGTACGCATGCATCGTTCAATAAATAACGTGTAGCTACATTATCAGTGGCATCTAGCACTACATCGTAAGACTTTATTATTTCCAAAGCATTACTGCTATCTAATTGAATTTTATATGGAGTAATTTTAATGTCACTGTTCAAGCTGAAATTGATGCAACATATTTAATATACGTTAATTATAAAATCTATGTATATCGATTCGTAAATACCGATTAAGACTTTCCGCAGCAGCATTCACTTTTGGTGTTCCAACATTTGTTTCTGCGTATAATATTTGTCTATGAAGATTATTAATCTCGACATCGTCATAGTCAATTATACCAATGTTTCCAACACCGGCAGATGCCAAATATAATGCAGCGGGACATCCGAGACCACCTGCTCCTACAATTAGTATCGCACTATTTTTTAATTTTACTTGACCTGTAATTGTACAATTTAAGATGTTATAACTAAAAATTAAAACGTTTTATTACATGTACATGAAATGAAAAATACACATGTAATAAAAAATATTTAGTAATAGAGAACACAAAATTTGTCTTGTATAATTCATATAATTCTTATTTGAATAACATATTCTAATATTTAAAAATATGATACACCTTTGACGACAATTTCCGGCAAAAAGATCTGTCTACTGTATCTTAATATCTCTTCGTTACTTAAGCCATACTCTTGTAAAATTTGTTTTTCGCGCCTTAAAGCAGCCAGTTGAGCTTCCTTCGTGCGTAACATTTCACGCAACTCGGTAATTTCATCAATCAATTTTTTCTCATTCATCTTTGTTGAATGAGCTCTTTTAAATGCGTTATAATTCTATTATGAAAGTTTTAAAAATAAATCAGGATGAAATTTTTCATAAAAAAATAGTTAGGTTATATTAACATCTATTTAAAAAGACGGGTGGGTGGAAGAATGTTACGGAGTTACCAAATATATATAAGAGGCAAATCGTTAGATAAAATTCGAACAGTAACGTGAAGGCGATTATTTTGTAGCCGTTAGTGTTCTATTATTAATCCTTGATATTGTCACTGTTTTTGAATCCCTTACAAACACGGATCCAAATACGTATATACTACACCTAGTTTCACATTTAAGACACAAATGACCCTACATTTTATGTATTAGTGTACATAAAAGTGGTCAATTAAATCATTTCTTAATTGACTTTTAATCGTTTCGACGTATAGATAAAACGAGGTTTTTATCATTTCAAGCAGTGACAAGAACAAGAATGTTTTCTAAAATGTCGTAGAGTATTTACATTTAGAGTAATTTTCTTTTACCTATTTCATTTAAGTATAAAAATAATTTTTTCCTTCGACTTTTCAGTTTTCATTGAACATTTTTACGAGGATATATACCGAGCGGAATATAGATTGTACGTTTACAAATTAAATTATGATTTAATCACTCCGCATCGATGTGTGAAATTGGTACGTGTTTGGGCTGAATATTATGATCGCATTGTTTCACGAGTACTCGAAGAAATTAAAGAAGAGAAAAAAAGTAGCGAAAGCATAAACAACTGCGTTGATCGAAAATTACAATGTACACGATTTCAATGGTCCTTGCGAAATCTGCATGTTTATTCGTACAGTGTGCAATAATTCGTGCGCAATAAGTTTAGTACAGTCTTGAGCAAAGGCAGGAAGCTGATTATTAATGTCACGGTTAGCAAGGTTCTCACTCTTGACAAGTGCATATAGGAAATCATGATTTTGTAAGTGACAACACAAGAATTGTTTGGGAAAAGCGTTAATCGTAATAGACGTCAAAATGGTGGAACCAATTTTCGACTATCAGTTTCGTCTGATACTCATCGGTGACAGTACAGTCGGGAAAAGTTCGTTGCTGAAATATTTTACCGATGGGAAGTTCGCAGAGGTATGCAGTGACTCTAACCGTATTGTCAACAATGTTGAATGAATGTAGAAATTAATTTTGAAGTATTAGAAAACTGTCATGCTTCATTCTTGTATTATTTTTCACGATACAAATAAATCAAATTGCAATCAGTGTTGAAATCTTACAGGAATTAAAGATTTAATGTTATTGGAGTATCTTCGATTGGCTACTCTAATAATATTTATTGTTTGCTGTTTTTTAAATAAAGAACTTAAAACGATAGAACAATGCTGTAACGTTGTATTTAAAAATTGTTGGTATCTTTAATAAGAATTAGTTTTGTCGTCTAAACATTTGGGAGTATAATATGATTTGGATTAAAGATACGTAGTACATTTTTCATTTTTATCTCGAGCATGTTGTTGATTTTTGTATAGAGTACACTTGTTAGTAAACCAGAAATTGTAATTTTCTTTTATAATTCAAAATAAAGTATTTGCATCGAGTAATCGTGAAAAGCGTATAATATATTTTATTTGTTTAGCTTTCAGACCCAACGGTTGGTGTTGATTTTTTTGCTAGATTAATTCAAGTAAAGGATGGAACAAGAATAAAATTACAATTATGGGATACAGCTGGCCAAGAAAGATTTAGGTGTGTGTTAGATTTTTCTTGAATATCCTCACAAATTATTAACATATAAAGAAATTGTGATATTTAACTAACGGATAGAATAATATGTTGCTTATTTTAGGTCGATTACCAAATCCTACTACAGAAATTCTGTTGGAGCATTGCTTGTGTATGATGTTTGTAATAGAGCAAGTTTTGAACATATTCCACAATGGATGATGGAAGCTCGTAGACACATTGAGCCACACCGCCCTGTATTTGCATTGGTAGGTTGTAAATTAGACTTAATTACCAACGGGGGTAGAAGAGAAGTTTCGAAGGAAGAAGCAAGAACTTTTGCCGACCAACATGGAGTACATCACATTGAAACCAGTGCAAAGACTGGGGTTAATGTTGAAGAGGCATTTCGAACAGTTACGCAAGAAGTTTATAACAGAATACAAACTGGTGAATACAAGGTAGAAGATGGTTGGGATGGAATTAAAACTGGATTTGCTAGACCTGGTGGTTTAGATTTTAATTTAGTCGAAGCAGAACCTGCGAAAACTTCTTGTTGTTAAGTTAAAGTTTAAATTGTTATAAAGAGTAACAATGGTTGAAATGCAGTGGCGCTACGAAATTCAAATTTTTTAACTCTTTTTGTACATTGATTAATGTACATCGAGTACATTCAAATTTTTATAATATTAATTTTAATCGATAAAAGAAAAGAATGAAAATTTTATTACATAACGATTAAATTTCACTGCATTCTTATTTTAGAAAAATAATTTACAATGAATTTAAAATGTGTATAAATCTTGACTAGACATTTTTGTACATAGCTTGTATAAACAAATGAGTATATATATCATTGAAGCACGTAGGCATTGAACTAGGACTGTTTTATATCTCATTTAAGGAACAGAATATATAGTACGAAGAATATTCATGTTTATAATATAAATCTAGCTATAGCGTTTTTTATGTATTTTGTCATACGAATTAATTATTCTGTTGTACGAAAAAATAACGGCTGTGCTTGATTGTCAAAATCATTTTTCAAATGCTGTAATAAAAATTGATCATGAAATCTATGCGAAGAGATGTAAAACTCTTTCGCTATAATATTGGATATTTGTTTACACCGGATACAATATAAATTAGAGAAAAGTTTAAAGAATAAAAAAAAACGTACATTGTACATACAGAAATTACTAATGAAACGCTTGTGCCAGTTATATTGGTTTATTATTTCTTAAACTTTATTAGTTACTTTTTGCTTTTAATGCCACAGTTTGTGATAACATCATGTATACATAAAGAGCCAAATTAATATATATGTATATTACTATTGTTCATATTTAATTAAAGCCAAACAGGATAATACATTACCAATTATAACAGTTTAACTTATGAAACAATAAGAAACGAATTATGATGCGTGTGTTCTGATTTTAAAAATGTCACAGAGTTATTACTAAACAACACAGTTATTCTCTACATACTACATTGCATGATTATGAAAAAATATCTTGTTCAAAAGTCTTATTATACAACATTAGATAATGTATCTTAGTTTACAAAAGTTAAACGAGTACTTTCTTTATTATACTTTTACCATAAGATAACAAAGATGTCAGTTTGAATATAATACAAGAAAATTTTATATAATCTAGTATAATATTTTTAATATAACCATTTTTTTACCGAATGGTAGGTATGCTTTACACTTTTTCATATGTATCTTTTTAAAAGGAAACAAACTTTTAACTTCCAAGATATAAGTTAAGAATGCAAACATTTGCATATTTTTAAGGCAGGAACAACTTAATCAAAATACATTCTAGTAAATGTTATTTGTGCGACTTGCATTTTTCACTACAAGTCTATTTAAGTAGAGAAGTATTTATTTCCGTATAATAATACATATTATATACAATGTACAACACTTATCAGATGGTAAAGTGCAGTAAAAATCTAGACTGTATAAATAGTACAAGTAAGTGCAGTATGAATAGGATATATTTGTCAAATTTTGTACTCATTAACTGTGGCATAAAATGAAAATTAATATAAATATTAATAAAAAAAAAAAAAAAAAAAATAAAAAAAAAATTAAAATAAATATTAAAAAAAAAAAAAAATAAAAAAAAAATTAAAATAAATATTAAAAAAAAAAAAAAATAAAAAAAAAATTAAAATAAATATTAAAAAAAAAAAAAAATAAAAAAAAAATTAAAATAAATATTAAAAAAAAAAAAAAATAAAAAAAAAATTAAAATAAATATTAAAAAAAAAAAAAAATAAAAAAAAAATTAAAATAAATATTAAAAAAAAAAAAAAATAAAAAAAAAATTAAAATAAATATTAAAAAAAAAAAAAAATAAAAAAAAAATTAAAATAAATATTAAAAAAAAAAAAAAATAAAAAAAAAATTAAAATAAATATTAAAAAAAAAAAAAAATAAAAAAAAAATTAAAATAAATATTAAAAAAAAAAAAAAATAAAAAAAAAATTAAAATAAATATTAAAAAAAAAAAAAAAAAAAAAAAATCGTGATTCAATAGTATAAACTTGTCACTAAATTTGTATAGTTATACATACAGAGCTAAATGTTTTATATGTGTATAACATTATGTAACATTATACATATATAAACATTTACCTTTTTGTCAATATAGTAAAAGAATATATGTGCAGTGTTGCAAAATGCTAATTGACAAAATGATTTTTTGCATCTATAAGAAATGTAAATTTGTTATATTAATATTATCCAAAGTTATAATAAGTTCCTTTCTTGTTTAAAATATTTTTTTGTAAATAGAGATTATCAATATTACATTGAAGTTATAAATTATTACAAACTTCTGTTACGCATCATCTTAACATATACCTATATACATAAATATATATTTATATATGATATATAAAAAAACGGAAACAGATACATACATCTATACATATACTTTGGGATGCATATTTTGTAATTGTTTTCTGATAAAATGTATTATTTTATGTAGAATTTGACAAAATTTATGAGTATACACACCTTTGTGCACTACACATTTATATAATAATGTTGAAAAATAAACAATATATCATAGAATTACATATTATTTTTTCGTAATTTAATTGATGTATATATTGATTAACATTATTTTCTGTAATAGATTTGGAAGTTGTAGATAATCTTTCTTTCTTTATTTTAACATATTTAATTTTCCTATACTATTTTTAGAATAAATTAATTACAAAAGTAATCTTATTAAAAGTGTATACTATAATATCGATATCTTTCATTTAGAATTTATTTTTAATATAATATATTAAATATTGTGTTTCGTATAGCTTATTACTTCTATAAGACTGTGATAAATAGAATGATCAAAATATCAATGAGATATAGAATTTCGTATTTAATACACAATAAATATATGATATGTACAACATATACAAGTTAGTACTCTTTTGTTTCTATAATAGTCTATATACTTAAAATATACAGATTTCTTATAAACCAAATATTTATATCTCAAGTTTAAAATCTGTTGATAACAACAAAATTATCATAACTTATCATTGGCAGTTACTTGTCACGTAAGTATGAAACACTAGTTAAAAAATAAAAAAATAAAATTTTTAATGAGGTAAAATGAAAAAAAAGTATATATTATTCTCAAGTAAAAGTATTGTTTATTATTATGAAATACCTTGCTGTTAAACTTTATCAGTAATAGTATTACTTATGTATTATGCATTAGTTTAATGCAGTGCATTTTTCTTGAAAAATAATGTCAATAAAAACTGATTAAGTTGTTTAACACAAAAGGAAATACATGACCACAAAAATGTATCAATTTGTAAACTATACTGCAAATATTTAGATCGTTTTATAGCTTAAATTTGTTAAGTTAAATATTGATGTTAAATATTTGAAAAGCTCCTAACAATAATTATAATATTATAAATTCTTTATTAGAATAATGTAGCAACTCACATAGATTTTTGATAAGAAAAATGTAGCTTAATGCGGTATTTATAATATATATTTTTTAAAATTAATTTGTATACTATTACATTAAACTTTTATCTAAAGTAGTATTAAAATGTGTTTAACTTTTTAAATATCATATAATTTCATCCTTGTTTGGTAATTAATAAAATCTGTACTGTACACGTTAAAAATAATCTTATATTAAATTGTTCAGAAAATTAGATCTAGGTTCAAAGAAAATTATGGTAACAATTATCTTATATCTCGTGATATTAAAGTTTAAAGATTCGTCCTCTTAGTTATTATAAATTCTTACCTTTAATCATACTCACTATTTTGGAAGAGAGGTCTAAATATCTTAATTATATTTAAAATGACTAGAAATGTTGCTACTTATTTTTTTTTTCTTTTTGGTTTTTTTGTTATTAGTATATGTTTCTTATTTTGGCAAGAATGATGTAATGTAAATTTATGAAATCATGAACAAGTTTTTAGAAATACTCTATTCAGAATTTATAATACTTATTTTCGAATAATACTTTCTAAAATTTATCTGTACATTAAGCAATTTATCGTAGATACTTTGTATTTACAAAACAACTTACTGTCTGAAGTATATACATAAAAATTACTTTATAATAGAAGGGAGAAGTTATAATTTTAAGACTGCGAACCAGAAATGGCCATTTACCCAGAGTATGGAATGATTAACTTTCAATTTTGGTGGTTAATTTTCAATGAGTTAAATTTGGGGTGCAATAAATGTGTTAGTAATTGATATAAAGTAAAGGATATGGGGTGCATATTAAAATACTAATGTTCCCTACTTATAAATGATTTTCTTCCAATTAAGCTTCTAAAAAGTGTTAATAATACGAGATTATACAATTGAAAACTTGGGATGGACGGAATCCATATAGTTGGATCTAGATGATTTTAAATAGGAGTAGGGAATCTAAGCATTGATGAAGAATTTCATTAATATATAAATGGTTTTATCTAAGTTAATATTACTGAAACTGAAAAATCCTAATTAAATTATAAGATGGCTAAGACTTTAATGATCAATTGAATTATAGAACGTCATGGAACTATGAAAGGGATTTAGGAAAAAATGTGATTACATACATTAATATCTAATAGTTTTAAAAAGTTGTAAAACTGATAAATCAAAGATGATGTAATGGAAAAGAAAAGATGCTTAATGGGCGGAAGTTTAGCAATATAGATGCGGAGACGTATGTCTACCCGAGTGTTCATTGGATACATATTGGGAGAGATTACACCTTCCGTCTTTTTGTTGAGTAAGATGGACCTCAAAAGTGTCTGAAACATAGTACGTACTTAAATGATATTTCAATTAGATTAGACTTAGCAAAATTTATCAAATCAATTTATGATATTTCTTATATAACGAAATATTTAAAAAAATAATATTTGATACCAACCAATATTTATATCTGTCCAAACACTTTATCTTGGAATGTTCCTCCAAATATCTACGATTATATTTTGCATCTAATTTAAAGGCAATTCATGAAACAATTTTTTCCATGATGGTTTTTCCTTTACTTTTTCAACATTTTTACACATGCAAAGATTTTGCATTTAGATAATAAGTGAGGTATTGACATTGTAAGAAATCACTTATTAAGTTTTATTACTCCAATGATTCACATCCAAATAAAACATATTCTTCTCTTGACAGCCAAAATGGATTACCCTCTATATATTCTGGTGGTGTTTTATCTAGAATAATAATTATAATAAATTACCTTGTACATATTGTTTTATAAAAGTAAATATATCTTTTAACCGAAAAATGTTATATATTTACCGGGGTGCACAGCTAAAGGCACATATGTAGAACCCATTGCAACATTCCAACTATGAGTACCAGGACAACTTCTTACTTCCAATATTTTGCTATGTTCTGGTAATAATTCTCGTAAGTCTTTAGTTAATCTTAATTCAAACCCTGAGAGGTGTGTATTGCCTCCTGTAAGTAATATGTTTGAAAGGCAATCGTGCAATATTTCTTCTGATAATCCTGATGTTACATCTTTTATCACTTGTGGTAAACCAAGGTTGATATACATCATTTCGGGAGCGATATATAATTCTGAACTGAGAGAAACTCTCTGGAAAATGTTTAAATATTATTGTAACGGTAAATTTTATAAATATTTTTTTTTTATGAATGAGAATGAATATGAAAATTACTAACCAAAAATTCCCTATTATCAGTATAGCTTTGCACTCTTATTTTAATACATTCTTTAGTTTTTTGATCTACCCTCCTTTCTTCATTTTTAATATTATAACTTAATCTACATCTTTCTTTAATGGGTAATGTATCCAAATATGATATAGGAATATGACATTCTTTTAGGTTCCAATGCATAGCCTGTTTTAAGTGGTAAGCTACATGCCAACCGCCAACAGGTAACAACCTCCAACGTTGTGGAATAACACGTCCACCAATTACAACAGCTACTGTTGTACTTAGAGCACCACTATCAACAACTACACAAGTTTCCACATCCAACATTGCACATACTGCTAAAGGTTTAGGAACCAGACATACTCTAAAAATTTTATTATTTAATTATTAAAAGCATACTTTCTTTTACAATAATTTCTTTTAACTTACCTCGATACTTTAACCTCTTGGAACAAATATTGTAATAATTGTTTTCTGAGTGTTGGATGCATAGCTAATGGTTCACAAAACATGAGCACTGCATTAGGTTTTCTTAATATCGAAGTTAATCTCATCTGATGGAACAAATGATCAACAAATGTTTTAAGAATAGGAAATGTTCCACCACTTAATAATGCCTCTGCTGGACTAACAACATCAATATTTGGAATTCCAAGTACTTCAACAATATCGGTACAATATTCATTTATAAGTTTCTCATAAATTGGATTTGGTCTTTCATACCATGTTGGATCATTTTTATCAGTAATTAATCTTTTTTTTTCTCTATATAATTTCAGAGAATTGCAAAAAACACAGAACGGATCACTAGGTCTTGAAATTTTGATAGTTGTTAATTTAGATAGTTTCAAGAATTTGAACTTTTTATCTATTAATTTGACATCATATTTTGGATGTGTACTGCTACTTGGAACATTTTGTGTTTGTGTTTGTTCCAAATATGTTTCGATATTATATTTAGGTACACCAAACATTGAAAAATGTCTTCTTAATTCAGAATGTGGCGTGATAACCCATGTATATTTGTTTCCAATTTCAATTACAACTTTTGTACTAGAACCTTCAACACAATTTCTTTGACATGTATAACCACTGCAATGACGACATTTCGGAAAATAGACATTTTCTCCTAATGGAATTATCATGTATAATCTATAACACATTGCTTTAAAGCTGACACTAAGTAGTTGTAGACATTCTATATCTGGAAATCTAAAGTGCACTTTTGAAATCAATTGCAGCCACTTCATTTTCCTAGAAACACATGAATAATTATTATAAATAGTTGACAGTAATAGTTACTTTAGAAAAATATTTAGTTTGTATACTAATCTGTATATTTATATGAAATCAATTAATAAAAATTTCTTTTATAAAGTAAAATTTTATTTGACAATTATAGAATTGGCAAATATATTATCTAACTGATATTTTTTCATTGCATATACAATAATATAAACTTTCATGCACGTTTTAAATAAGTTATTTAACATAATTTTGGCATAAACTTAATCTCAAACTTACCACAAGTAATTACTATCTGAAGTTTTTCTCAAGTATTTGCATGTACTACCGAAAGCAATAATATCAGGTACATCACAATATAATAAAATTTTTATCCAAATCTCTTCAGGAAAGATTGAAGGATCCATAATTATTAATACAAATTATACAAAAGGTACAATTAATAGTTACTAATACAAGATTGCAGACACTCCCCAGAAACAGTGAATACGTTAGTCAAGTTCAAGGTTATAATGGTGAAAATAGTGAATCAATATGTTATCAACGGATGGTACATCAGTAAGAATTACTATAATATGTATTGATGCAAAAGTATTGTCAAAGTATTGAAATATAAGATAAATATAAAGGCATAATTTATTTTTTTCGTATTATTATAACGTCTCATTTGTGGTAAAGATATCACAATCGCTACTTTATTACTGTACTGTATACACTGCTCCAGAATTTATTTTTATTATTTTTATCAAACATTTTAATTATGTAAAAAAATGTACTTATTTCACAATATTATTTTATTTATAAAAAAACCTACTTATAATTATGTAAAAAATAATTATTCAAAACAAAATTTATAAAATAACATTGTACCGTTTTAATATTTAAATTAATATCGTAATATCCATGCAATTAATACTGGCTGTTACTTTCATTAAGTATTTTTTTATTTTAATTTATGAAGTTGTAAGAAGCGTTTTTATGTAGGGATTTTCGTGAGATAATACTTCTTTCCTAAATGTTAAGATTTTATCTTCTAAATCTGCATCAGACAATGATTTATCTAGGTTCTTACATTTATCAACAAATTTTGCAATAAGAACTTCAGCTTCCTGTAACATTGTTAATAATTAAGTCACATTAGCAAGATTAAAGAACAATATTTTTGTATATTTTTAACAAAAATATTGTTACCTTGATAATTTTTTGTTTCTTCTGTGGATCATCGGATCCTTCAAAAACTGAGTCTTGGTAATCTTCAAGTTCTGCTTGTTTGTGCTTAGCGAACTAAAAGAAATGTTTATTTTTTAACATTATCATGAAAAAATTTACGTTTAAACATGTAAATTAAGAGAGACTTTACCTCTATGACATTTTGTGGGAAATTAGCCATTTTAGCAACATGTATACCAAAACTTTGATCGCATATACCTGGTTTTACTTTATATAGCAAAGTTAATTTATTATCGTTAACAAGAGCTGTGACATGCTGATTTTTAACGGCAGATAGTTCCTCTTCTAATTTAGTTATTTCATGAAAATGTGTCGCAAAAAGGCAATAGCATTTAATTTCTTTTGCTAAATATCTATAAAAAATTATAGTATTATAAGTTATATAATAGAATAAAATTTATTGAACTCTGAAAATGGTATTCAAATCTTACTCGGCGATTGACCATGCTATACCGCAACCTTCATAGGTAGACGTTCCTCTGCCTAATTCGTCAATTAACACGAGAGAATTACATGTTGCTGTCTAATGAAATTATATAAAGTATAAATATTATTAATTTAATATTTTATATTACAAATGCTAGTTACTTAAATTAACCTTTAATATAGTAGCAGTTTCTATCATTTCCATCATAAATGTAGAAAGTCCTTTTAATTGAGAGTCGTCGGACCCTACGCGGGCTAATATACAATCCAGTAATGATATTTTTGCTTGGTCACAAGGAACAAAGCTTCCAATATGTGCCATTAAAGCAGTAACACCAGCAGATCTTATATAAGTACTTTTACCTCCCATATTTGGACCAGTTATGATACAAAAATGATATTCTCCTATAATATTAATAATTATTATTAAAAATAATAAACATTATATTTTATATTTATGAAAATATTACCTCTTTTAAAATTGATATCATTTGCTATATAATCTACTCCTTCTTGAATTTCTAAACACGGATGCCGAACTTGAGTAAGATTAAATTCACCTGCTTCACTAGGCAGTATTTCAGGTCGAACATACGGTTTATTAGCACTTACAGCGGTAGAAGCAAAGGAAGTGAGTACATCAAGACAGGCTACCACATTTCCAATAGCTTTTACTGGACTACCATAACCGGCTATTATAATATAATAGTATAGATATTAATATCTTTTTATCGCCTAATTATTCTTTAGTTTAATTTTTTTGCGCGCGCATAGTATACAAACCTGCAATTTCAATTATTTCTGCAACAACTTTTTTTTGCTCCACCATGTATTTATCTCTAGCAGCGATATATTCATCATTTAAATCGTTTAATTTACTGCTTCGAAATCGTACGCCACTCTTATTAGAATCCAAAATAGTGTACTGTTTTTTATTTCTTAATACCTTTTCTTCTTTTAATGATACGCGGAAATAATAGCCAAATTGTTGATTCGATTCTAACTTTAGCGTTTTACCAGCTTCGATCGAGAGATCATCGGCAACTTTACTCAACTGTGCTTGTAATTTTTCCTCCAATTCATCCATAGTATTTTTTAATTCTAATAACATCAATAGGTATAACTTTATGTACAAAGATCAATATACAATTGGAAAATTGTACGAATACCTTTTAATTCGTCATCAAATTCAGATCGTACTAAAAAATCTCCGTTTTCTGCAGCATCTAAATCAATTGTTTGTTCAACCATCTGCTGAAATTTGTCCATGTCTTTGATAAGTTCACTTAATGGATCAGTGAACATTGTTTTTAAGGTTACTACATTTACATTAGAAAATTGCTCTAATAGTTTAGGAAAATGTGATATACACATGTAAATCCTAAAACAAAAATAATTAATAAGTGTGTATAACTAAGTAACACAATGTGTGATAAATATACAATTTGTTTACTTGTAACAATCTTGTAATGTTGCTTTTTTTCTTATCAATTTTTTTGCAAGTACTTGCAAATCTGGTATGCGTCGTAAATGATCTTCGCTAAGACTAGATCGTAGTTCGTTATCATTCACTAAAGCTTCAACAACATCAAGTCTTTCTTTTATAAGAGATAAATCTTTTAAAGGTTGTCTGACCCATTGTGCAAGAAGTCTATGTCCTTGAGGTGTTCTACATTTATCCAAAAGGGTCAAAATACTTGTAGGTGTACTTCCACTCAAAACAGAAGGAGTATCAACACGAGGTTCAATGTTAAGTGCTTTTATAGCAGCTGAGTCTAATTTCAGATAACGCGACTGCTTTATTTGTTCTATACTAAATTGATTTAAGTTTCCTTCATCTGATGTTAGCTAATAAAAAATTATTATATTAACTTAAAATGTCTTGTTTCTATCAGTATGCAATACTTACATCTAAATATTTGATAAGAGCAGAAGTTGCAGACATAGCAAAGCTTAAATTGATTTCAGATAAAGACTGTACGTTTTGTTGTTGACCTTTCTTGAATTTTATTAAAGTATTTAAATCTTGTACAACTGATTCGCTAGAAAATTCATTTTTTTTTCTTGTAGTGACCATAACATTATTTCGTTCCATTACCTAAAAAAGAACATAAATGTTACAATTATGTTATCACAGCATTTAGTTTAACTATTTCATATAAAGGAAATATCTTATCTATTTACTTGTTTTAGAGTTTGAAATTCATAGCTGCCTTCACCTTGAATCAACAAACATTCTTTAGGAGCAAGTGTAACAACAAGTGATTCCAAATTAGAAAATGATTCATTATCTTGAAATTCACAAACAGAAAATAAAGTTGCTGTAGTATCTACACAACTTAAACCAACAATCTAAAAGAATATTATAGAATATAATGAAGTTAATTACAACATTTTTCTTAGTAAAAAGTTTATCACAAGATTATTCATGATGACTTACTCTGGATTTCCCTTCCACCCCTAATTTCACTGCTATTACACGTACACTAACAGCAACATCATTATTGCCAAAGAGTATGTCTTCAAATTGTGTTAAATTTCCAGGAGATCCCTTATATTCTAATATCCAATTTTGATTTTTTGCTGATCCTTGATTAACATACACTTCTATTCTATATTGCTTTACTAATAACAGATCACGTATAAATGATTCAAAATGATTTTTATTAAGAATAACACCTTCGGTCTTATATGGATCTGTATTGGATAGAAGACATGTTTGATTTACTCTTCATTTTTAAGTACTGAAGTTAAATTTTTATATTAAAGGCGAATTTAAAAACTTACCTGCTCCTATCATTTTACAAACTGAAGTGGTTTTGAAAACTTCCTGTGCAGCAAATAAGGCATCACTGCCGTGCAATGTGTAATAATCTGATCTATTGAAAAATCGTATGGTGGTATTAAGTTTCTGAAATAAATTATTATTTTATTATATATATATGTTCTGTAAGATTTGAGGCTTAGTGATTTAATTGTACATCCTACGATAGTAAATCTGTATATTCATAATTATGTTATGTGAGCTTATCTTTCAAGATATCCTTGACCTATTAGTGTAAATTACTGATTTTCATAAATGATTGAACATCCTAAAGATGATTAATCAAAATAACATATCTTCATAACATTGGAAGTAGTACTATTTCTATAGAAATATAAAAACTTTGATATTTTTGCTAATTTAAGGACAGAAAATTTGGAAACAAGAGACATCAAATATGTAACTCTTTATAACATTAAAATTAATTTTTTGCAAGTTCTTTGAAATATGGACACTTGTTATAAAAATTGTGATTATTACCAAATGATAATCATTAAGCTTGCTTCCAAGAAAATGAAGATTCTTGTTACATATCTGTAGGTTAACGTCTATCTAGGGTCAAAGTGTCATGAACTGATATTAATGTAATACGTATGAGTTCAAGGAAATCTGTTATATTGTAGAAAGTACATATCAATTTAAAGATACAATACACAATATTATACATCAAATTTTTAATTACTTTTAGAAAATATTTTAATTAATTTTTTTAAACGATTATAATAAAAATTGATAAACTAATTCAATCATGATTTACATATGCAGTAATTAATGTGTTAATAATTGTATATATAATATATGAAATAATTATTTAAATATTATATAAAAATATATTAATGTAAGATGTAACTCAAAAACAATTAGTTAACAGGAAAGTCCAGAAATTTCAACAATGACACTATCTTGGAAGTGTTATTCATTCTTAATATGATAAAAGATCATAGTTCATATTCCAGGAAGGTCAGTAATATATACTTTAAGTAGGCCATTACAAACATATCATGAACTGTTTTAATTAGTTACAGTATTCAATTGTTTAATTAATGTTTCTCAAGTATACTGTTACATGAAAATGTGAAGTATATAATACATAATAAATTAAAATGTATTCCTTTCAAATAATATTTTGGCATTTGGGATCTAAAAACAATGAAATACACCTTAGGAATTATTAATCATGCATCTCAGTGATCATCTAAATGGTCACCTTGAAGTTATACCTATTATGAAATAGGAATAAATTAAAAGTCCACAACAAGGATGTTATACATTGAGAATGACATCACTGATGACGCATTAAAACAAATTTATAGCTATTACTGCAAACATTTGTAACTATTACCAGGAAATAAAAAAAATATATGTACGCGTCTACAGGAAACATAAAGCAATAGTGTATTATCTACATTAAATGATTAATATACTAATAATCTCATTTTTCTTAAATTAAGTGCTTATCTTATTGTAAATTACAATATTTTTTAATTAAAATGTTTTTAATTATACACAATTATTTCAAATATTTTATACTAAATACTTGATTTAAAATGTATATATTATTTACATAAATAATTAAATGAGATTTTCCAATACCTAATCAGAAGCTACAAATATTTGTTAGCTTCTTTCTTCATAGAAATTAATACTGTTACTGTGAATTATTGGTAGTGATAAGAATGTACATGAATTGGAATAAACGTATACAAAATATTATCATCATGTAAGAATGAAAGAGAATGTTTTCAAAGATGTGATGAAAAGAAGGGGTAGCCAACATAAATGGAATTGCTCCAACTTGCATGTAGTATATATCAACATATTCTGCCATTGAGATCACCTCAATCATCAGTTCAGTTCTTTGAATTAAGTGGATTTTGGTCTTTTACCACACGGTAATTAAATTTTTAACTTTAATTATTAACAATAATAATTTTATTATATATGTAATATTTTAAGTGCAATTTTTTCTTTTTGACAAATGAAGTACTAACTATATCTTCTAATAATATAAATGCTTATTTACTTATATACCCTTTTCATAAAAAATAATTAAATATATTTTATATTTCAGAGATCAAATTAGTAATATGGTGGTACACAAGATTGTAATTTTATCTTTATTAATAACACAAGCATTATCTGCACCAAGCAGATGTATAGAATGTAGTAGTTCATATCTTAAACACTATCAAACTCAAGCTTCTAGTAATTTTCAAGACCATGATGGTTTATCACAAGTGGCATCACGTTTACAAGATCTTGACTATTCAAGACCTGGTACATGGTCTGAACATAATGACTATAATGTAGACAATGGACATGGAAAAGTCCATGAAGAAAAAGGTCAATATGTTGATGGTTCCAAAACAGTAAAATACTACAAGAAAAATTATACTTCATCTTACAGTACAAAGTATTCCAATGATGGAGGATTATCAGATGTTGAATATCAAAATAATAAACATGGCGTGTATGTGCCTAATACAGAAGAGATTTTAAATTCTCAAAAGACTTACAACCAAATGAGTAATTCAGGATCAATTGCACAACAACATAAGTATAATGGAATGCAGAATCAACAGTATAGTCAATCATTGCTTGGAAAAACTAGTGCTCAAAGTGAAAGACTTGAAGATCTTGGGGAATATAGTGGAAATTCGCAAATGCTTCACCAAGGTGCATCAGGTTTTAATCCTCAAATTTCGCAAGAGCCTCATAATACTAATACACAATCTGGAAATTGGAGTACAGTAGATTCGTATAAAACGGACGGAGGACGTGGTCGTGTATTTGAAGAAGAAGGTCAATATGTATCAGGAGCTAAAAAGGTTCGTTATTATACGAGGAATTATACTTCTAGTTACAGTTCATCTGATGGAATTCCTATTCTTGATGCTACTAAAACTGGAGTGCAAGATATGCAGAAGGAAATAGAGAAACTTCATAGAGAAATTGGAAAAGGACTGAGTCAGATATCTACAGATAAAATCATAGGAACAAGCAATGTTGCACAAAGCAATCTTAATATGCAGCATTTGCGTACTGATAATCTTCATAGCCGCTACAGAGGTCAAAATAATTATGGAAGTACTTCATCTGCAGCACATCATAATGATGAACAATACGTCTCAGATATTACAAATGAACATTTACCTTATAGGAATCCTTCTCAAAATACTTATGTGTATGAAAAACATGAAGGGCATCTAACGAAACTTCAACCAACTAGTCAACTTATTAATCCTACATCAGGATATACTAATGTACTTAGTACTGGAAATAGTGGTTATAATAGAAATAGATTCAGCGGATCAACTTCACAGCAACAAACAGATAATTTTCAACAGCAGGAAATTTTAGATGCACGCCAATCAAGACTTACTCAAAATCAAATGCTGCTTGATAATTTGAGAAATACTGCACACAATCAGAATGGTGCAATATATACAAGCAAACCAGGACAAGTGTCTCAATATAAAGAACACTGGAGTTCAAGTAGTACAAAAGAATCAACTGTTCCCCAGTATTCAACAAATTTTGCAGATATAAACCAGCACAGTTTTCAGTCGAATAATAACCAATATGAAAATCGACATAACATCCATCAAACAATACAAGAACAAGAAAGATATTTAAAACAATTAAGCGAAAATAGCTACCCTCTAAATCACAAACCAAACATAGGAAAATTGGTAACTGGAACATTCAATTCGGGAGAGGGAGGAGATACTACAGACTGTGAATTTGAATCACAACAATCTCACAGTAGTTCCCAACATCAAACAAAATATAAACGTGATGCAAAGTATAACAAACATGTTGAAGAACAGCAAACAGGAAGTAAACACTTCAATGATGATTTCACGCAGCACGAAGGACAATTTGATGACATTACCCAACAAACCAGCGGAAATCTTGAATTTGGTCAAGAATCACAACAGTCTTATCAACCATGGAAACCACACAGTGCCAATCAAAAATTAGAAGACCTTACTCAACAAACTGGTGGATTTGAGGACCTTACTCAACAAACCTATGGAAAGCTTGAATTTGGCCAAGAATCCCAACAATCTCATCAGCCATGGAAACCACACAGTGCCAATCTAAAATTAGAAGACCTTACTCAACAAACTGATGGATTTGAGGACCTTACTCAACAAACCTCTGGAAAGCTTGAACTTGACCAAGAATCACAACAATCTTATCAGCCCTGGAAACCAAATAGTGCCAATCAAAAATTAGATGACCTTACTCAACAAACTGGTGGATTTGAGGACCTTACTCAACAAACCTCTGGAAAGCTTGAACTTAGCCAAGAATCACAACAATCTTCTCAACCCTGGAAACCAAATAGTGCCAATCAAAAATTAGATGACCTTACTCAACAAACTGGTGGATTTGAGGACCTTACTCAACAAACCTCTGGAAAGCTTGAACTTAGCCAAGAATCACAACAATCTTCTCAACCCTGGAAACCAAATAGTGCCAATCAAAAATTAGATGACCTTACTCAACAAACTGGTGGATTTGAGGACCTTACTCAACAAACCTCTGGAAAGCTTGAACTTGACCAAGAATCACAACAATCTTATCAACCGTGGAAACCAAACAGTGCCAATCAAAAGTTAGATGACCTTACTCAACAAACCTCTGGAAAGCTTGAACTTGGCCAAGAATCACAACAATCTTATCAACCCTGGAAACCAAATAGTGCCAATCAAAAATTAGATGACCTTACTCAACAAACCGCTGGAAAGCTTGAACTTGGCCAAGAGTCACAACAGTCTTATCAACCATGGAAACCAAACAGTGCCAATCAAAAGTTAGATGACCTTACTCAACAAACCGCTGGAAAGCTTGAACTTGGCCAAGAGTCACAACAGTCTTATCAACCATGGAAACCAAACAGTGCCAATCAAAAGTTAGATGACCTTACTCAACAAACCGCTGGAAAGCTTGAACTTGGCCAAGAGTCACAACAGTCTTATCAACCATGGAAACCAAACAGTGCCAATCAAAAGTTAGATGACCTTACTCAACAAACCGCTGGAAAGCTTGAACTTGGCCAAGAGTCACAACAGTCTTATCAACCATGGAAACCAAACAGTGCCAATCAAAAGTTAGATGACCTTACTCAACAAACCGCTGGAAAGCTTGAACTTGGCCAAGAGTCACAACAGTCTTATCAACCATGGAAACCAAACAGTGCCAATCAAAAGTTAGATGACCTTACTCAACAAACCGCTGGAAAGCTTGAACTTGGCCAAGAGTCACAACAGTCTTATCAACCATGGAAACCAAACAGTGCCAATCAAAAGTTAGATGACCTTACTCAACAAACCGCTGGAAAGCTTGAACTTGGCCAAGAGTCACAACAGTCTTATCAACCATGGAAACCAAACAGTGCCAATCAAAAGTTAGATGACCTTACTCAACAAACCGCTGGAAAGCTTGAACTTGGCCAAGAGTCACAACAGTCTTATCAACCATGGAAACCAAACAGTGCCAATCAAAAGTTAGATGACCTTACTCAACAAACCGCTGGAAAGCTTGAACTTGGCCAAGAGTCACAACAGTCTTATCAACCATGGAAACCAAACAGTGCCAATCAAAAGTTAGATGACCTTACTCAACAAACCGCTGGAAAGCTTGAACTTGGCCAAGAGTCACAACAGTCTTATCAACCATGGAAACCAAACAGTGCCAATCAAAAGTTAGATGACCTTACTCAACAAACCGCTGGAAAGCTTGAACTTGGCCAAGAGTCACAACAGTCTTATCAACCATGGAAACCAAACAGTGCCAATCAAAAGTTAGATGACCTTACTCAACAAACCGCTGGAAAGCTTGAACTTGGCCAAGAGTCACAACAGTCTTATCAACCATGGAAACCAAACAGTGCCAATCAAAAGTTAGATGACCTTACTCAACAAACCGCTGGAAAGCTTGAACTTGGCCAAGAGTCACAACAGTCTTATCAACCATGGAAACCAAACAGTGCCAATCAAAAGTTAGATGACCTTACTCAACAAACCGCTGGAAAGCTTGAACTTGGCCAAGAGTCACAACAGTCTTATCAACCATGGAAACCAAACAGTGCCAATCAAAAGTTAGATGACCTTACTCAACAAACCGCTGGAAAGCTTGAACTTGGCCAAGAGTCACAACAGTCTTATCAACCATGGAAACCAAACAGTGCCAATCAAAAGTTAGATGACCTTACTCAACAAACCTCTGGAAAGCTTGAACTTGGCCAAGAGTCACAACAGTCTTATCAACCATGGAAACCAAACAGTGCAAATCAAAAATTAGGAGACCTTACTCAACAAACAGATAGTATGTCTACACAGTATGAACTTAATTCACAATCTCCTAAACCTGCAGGAAAACCTAAACCAAGATCACGATATTCAAGGCTAGGATCATCAGTAAATGTACAAGTTCCAGATCAAACTATGCATGACGTTAACGGTGTATCAAATATTTATGAGCTACCACCAGAAGTTGACACAAATGCTAATATAGATAATATTAGGTCCCAAAACATAAGAGGAGACCAAAGTGCACCAGATGCATCTAAAAAATTATATAAAGAAATTGAAAGTAGTGGTTATGATGTTGAAAGAGGAAATGTGGATGAAGTAAATTGGTTGCATAAATCCAATGATGCTACTGTAGGTTTGCAATGGCATTATACATATCATCCAAGTGATCAAAGGCAATTTGTACAACAAACAGAACAAAAAGATAAGGATGGTCTAGAACAACAATCAACTCAAACAGAGTTTTCTAATGTAGAACGGAGTTTAGAAAAAGAATCCCAAAATAAATATACAGTTCTTGATTCACATCAGCAATCTCATAATTATGCATCTGTACCAGGAGTTAAATCTGTCAGAAGAACATTTGGCCAGATGCAGAACCAAAACAAATTGATATCTGATCAGCAGATAAGTGAAAATCAAAATGTACAAAAACATATTGGAACTAGTGAATCTGAGCCTCAGCTACAGCCAAGAATTTTGGAAGTTTATGGAGGTGGACAATATGATCCATCTCATAGTGATGATATATATTCAGGAGTAACAATAAACCCGAGTGCTACATTACCACCTACTAACAATGAAGATTCATGGGACATTAGAGAAAAACCAGAAGAAATGGTAATGGTAATAACAACAGAACCTACACCTCCACCAATACCTGTAGAACCTTTGGATATAAATGATACTACTGAACCACCACGTCCATCCTCTCTTTGGTCAAGAATTGGTCATAAAATAACAACTACTATTGATAAAGCTAAAGACAAGGCTAGGAGCATTTTTGGATAAATATAATGACATATATTATATTTATAATACTATATTTATGTTTTTTTTTTAAATAATATAAGATTTACTATTGTATAAAATTTATTTATCAATGTCTTATAATGTACTATTACTACCGAAGTTCTTAGTTGTCTAAGTATTTCATGAAACTGATGTAGTATTACAATATATAACTATTACAAGGTTATCATATACTCTGTTGTTATTTCAATAAATAAATCTATTTCCTAAATTCTATTTCTTATTCCTTTTACTAAGTAATGCAAACAATATTACTGTATAAAAATAAGCAAATTCATGAATAATGAGATTCAGGAAAATGGTTAATGATAATACAAAGATTCAATATAACACATTTACTTACTTCTGGTAGATTTTTAAAAAATCTAACAAAACTTTGTTGACTCGGTGGATCTGAAATGTGTTTTATATGTGATTACTTAATTTATAAGTAAAATTAAATGAGAAATAAATTATAGAAATTATATTGCGTTTTACTAACCCATACTAAATTGTTGATTTGGTTGAACAGCCATGATTTTGTACTTAAAAAGAGCCTAATAATTAAAATTTAAACACTAAATACTTAGAAGTTACACAATATTTTATAATATCATAACAATATTTTTAGATAAGATTTTCGTAAAGTTTGCGTCAAACATTCAACATATTCCCGCAAAAATTAGTAGCACCACGTACTTAGTAAATCATAGATTACACACTCTAGATTATTTGCTAATCATTGTTCTTTAATTTGATTGGTCAACTGAAATCATCAATGATTGCAGATTTATATTTGTATGCTTTCTTTAAAACCTTGTAATTAATGAAATGTATCTTAATGGACGCGTTTATTTTCTTTTAAACGTTGTTAAATGAGTTTCAGTGTATCGTAATTTAAACATTTATTTTTCTGACAATACATTAATTATTTTTATAATATAAAAGTTGTGTAGTGCATAGTAAAAGGTCAATTATATTTAGTACAATAAATTCTAAATTTAATTTTTTAATTTCGTGTCCGCAAACTCAAGTTGCGTTAATCAAGAATACTCATTAAGTAATTATATATTTTTTAATATTCTACTTAAATGGTTTTATATGAAAATTAAAATTATTACAAATAATTACATATTTATATTAAAATGAATCGATATTTACACGAAAAAAGAAAAAAAAATGTGGCGGACATTTTGAATTTAAATTCTTGTTTGTAATTTGTGATTTCGTAAATTAAGTAGGAAGTTCTTTTCATCAATATATAATTGCATTAAAAAACGTATACTACTGATTTGTTTTCGGGTATAATTAAATTTAATACTGCTGTAAAATTATATTTTATTCATAACTTTTAATAAGCTGCTACTGATTCGTGTAAATCGAAATTGATAACTCAGTTATCATAAAATTATATCGTATTAATTTCTTTGCATTAATAATTTACCGAATTGTTATTTAACATTTTATTAGTGATTAGTATAAATTATAAAAAAAAACACAAATAACTTGATAATTGCAAAATATCAAAATAGCAAAGTATTACTTTAATTAATACTTCTAAGGAGAAACGTAGTATGCGTTCTTCTTATCAATATGATAAGAGATTGCTTATTGTCTCGTGGTATCGGAATATGTACATAAAAGATATTTTCAATCTTTCTGCTCGATCATAGGCAATATAACGAGCAACAATAAATATCAATCATCGTACATTTACGCCCTACCGTAGACTTGATTGAATGTCAACTGTACTTATTGCGTGTACCATCACTACAATTCACTTTCTGAACTGCTTCATTCGTGAACGCATTGCGAACTTGTAGTGTCTTTAATTTTTAAGTCCAGTCCTTTTAAAAAAAAGTTATTCACTTAAAGAAGTTTTTCATTTCGTGAACGATTAAAAGAAAAATCTTTTATGTGTAATTATAACGATTACCTATTCCTTTTCTTCAAATTCATCTTTGTGAACCTAATGGATTACGTATAAGTTTGGAGTGAAACAACTAATCGGCGTATAAAAAAAATAAAACTTTTTGAGTAAGTAGTTTGAACTTTTTGTATATCTGTTTAAAAAGAAAATGAATAATTAAGATAAATAAATAAAATATTTTACTACTGGTGAACTTAAAGTTTTCTCTTCAATAATTGCTTAAAAATTATTTTTATCGGCAAGGCGCTTATTTCAAATGCATTTATTACTCTGTATCTAATTCGTGTAATTCAACAGGTTTAATATATATATTGTTTAAATAATGTCTAACAATAAAATGGAAACGGAGAATAAAGATGCCGTCTTGATACCTGGTCAACGGATTCGTCCACCGGGAAGCAACCAAATAGCTTCGCAACTTTTAAAAGAACTTTACAGCTTGAACGCGTTGAGTATAACCGAATTGAACGCATACGACGATAGAAATTATCACGTAGTTTGTGAAGAATCCCATACGAACCCTTATATAACAGATATCAGCAAGCACGGTTACGTATTGAAGATCGTCAACTCTTTGGATTCACAGAAAGGGCATGTAATCGAAGCACAGACTGAAATGCTGATCTTTCTAAACCAGCGAGATATTAACTGTCCTTTGCCTGTGAAAAATGTACACGGATTATATTATACTCTGGCCCAGCTGAATGTCGATGGATGCACCGTAAGTTATGCCGTGAGGCTGCTCGTTTATCGACCTGGCGAACTATTGCACCGTGTGCCGATTACTGGAGAACTGCTTCGAAACGTAGGCAGTTTCACAGCAAAACTGGACAATGTTCTAATGAACTTCTCTCACCCAGCTTACGACGACCACAAAACATTGTGGATGTTGAATTCTGTACCCAAGTTGCGTCAATTTACTTACGCTGTGAAGAATCCTCTTGAAAGAGAACTGGCGCATCAAGTGATACTCGCTTTCGAGGAGGACGTGCTCCAGGTCACTCGACATCTCGAACAAGGTGTGATACACGGTGACCTGAATGAGCAAAACCTTGTAATGAGTTCAAACGACAAAGAAATAGCTGCTGTGATCGATTTTGGAGATTCGCACCGGACGTGTCTAATCTTTGAGTTAGCCATCACGTTGTGCTATATGATTTTACAAGCTGGCGACGTGACTATGGGTAAACACGTTGTCGATGGTTATCAGGATTTCAGGAAGCTCTCGGATCTTGAGAGGAAGATTTTGAAGGTCACTGTTTGCGCGAGGATTTGTCAGAGTTTGGTGATGGGCGCTTATTCTCATCTTCATGATCCACAGAACGAATATGTGCTTATCACGCAGAAATCAGGATGGACTTTATTGAAAAAACTGTGGCCTCTTAGTCAGGACGAGGTGCTTCGAAATTGGGGATTGGCGAATTAAATTTTTTAACGTAACATTTATATATAATTATAGACTTATTTATAGTGTTTAGATTGTCGTAGTCAATTTTCAGGTCAATTATTGATATTGTTATAGCATATATTGTCAATTAGTCGAGCAATAAATATGAATTTGTACCTCAATTAAATTTAAGTTATTAAGAAATAAGAAAGGGTAATGTGCAGTGATATATCCTCTGGTTTTATTCGTATTTAGGCAGTTACATATTTACATAGATATAATGAACATTAATGCTCTTCGTATAATAGTGTGGAGTTACTTTACATAACTAGATCGTGGTATATACAAAAATGCAGGTATCAGAAATTAATTAATGGGAAATTGTGTTACTGGTAGACGATATTAAAGAAACGTATATTTCTGGTGATTAGTTGGATCGAATAACAATTACCATGGACTTGAATGCTAACTAAATATTCATCGAAATATATCGGCAATGTACAGAATTTGTTACAAACATACTGTAAGACAATATATTTCGATCCTGCATAATACACTCATACCTGCGCTTAAGGTGAAGTCATTTTTATCTGCGTGCGCTTTCGTATTACTTACGTAGCTTGTAATATATATATATATTTTTTTTTTTTTTTTATCTCGATTTTAATAATATACTAATTTATTTATATCTCATTTCATTTATGTCAGTTCGTTTTGGCAAACTGTCTAGCTGTGTTGAGGCAAATTCGTTGATAGCGAAAATCTGTTCACAATATTGTAGAGAAAAGAGCTAAATTAAACATAAATGTTACTTTGAAAAAGAGCAATGAGAAATATTTTATTCGACGAACGAAGTGAATAATATTTTCGTTAAAGATTTACACGTATCGAATATAATAAAAGAATCAAGGGTGTTATAAGAATCAGATTACCGTGACTAGTTACAAGTAAAAAATGACCATTTTGACAATCGCGTGATCAGAGGCACACAAGTAAATTTTTTTGAGCCGTCTCGACCTAACAATGGAACGTCATGTTAACGAATTTTCGCCAGAGGTTATTAACAAAATAGTATATTACAGTACCTATATATTTTATTGCTTAGAATCTATTGGCTTACGTACGCCCGACGAGGCGCTTATAGGCGCATAATAATTTATTTATAACTTATATCGTTAGTAACTTTTATACTTTATTATTCTTTAACTTAACATTTTTCGTTTAATAATTTATATTGTGTATCGTCGAACCTAGAGGTAACGTTGCAATAAATACAAATATATTCCTGTGGAAACATAACAAAACGCGTGTAATATACCTCTAATCGGAAGGGTACAGCGGAATGTCTGTGAAGACTTTTTGAGGCGTATCAAACGGACACGAATTCCTCGATTCTCGCTAACGTCCGATGGGAGCGGTGAACACTGCAAATTTATATAAAAGAAATATCTAGCGTAGTCCAGTCTTTGATAAAAAATACGAAAACCACACGCGTTTCCGAAACGTGAACCGAGAGATCGATCGTGTGTCGCCCAAGAGATACACGTAAAAAAATAATGCCTCGAAGAATGATCTTTTGTGCCGCCCATTACAGTGCAATCGAGATTACTGTTCCGTTCACCCCTCCCCACCCATATGTAACATTTCCATCTAAAATTTGAATAGCTTTATAAAGCTCGTCTTTTGTAACACCAACGTTCGACAAACTTCGACGACGGATCGTTCCATGAAGACGACACGTCACGGTAGCTCCTTACAGGATACAATTACCTTTCCTATTATTCCGTTCTCATTGAACTTCAACAATATAATTTCTCAACTTTTTGGACGAATGCCGGAATTCCCTCGTTCTTCCCAGGGATATGAGCGTGCGCAATTAGGAGTCGTGCCAAACTACACGTAATACACGTTTGAAAGTTATAGCTTTAATTAGCACACAATTAGGAATCAGATTCTTAGCGAGTGCAAGAAGAATCCGGTGCTCAGACGCGAACACATTTTGCTCTGGGGTACGGACATAGGATGGGGAACAATTACCAGCGGAAGTAATTTGGTCGATATCGTTTCTTCAATATTTCTTACATATTTTGTAGCTGCATTCGACACACGACGTACGTTCGTCGATTCGAATATAATCCTTTATTCTTTCATTATTCCAACAGACAAGCGTTTCAGGGAGCGTTTTAACAAACGTTCGCGAAGATAATCCTCGACTACGTTGTCTCAACTGTGACATTCTCCTCGTGCGCACCTTTCATTACCTACATCATTTTTTTTACCTATATCATTTCTTTTCGTACCAACAATTGCTATCAATTTCTTGGGCCTAGTGACACGATTTACAGCATTGCTTCTGATAAAGGGGCACTCTGCACATGTTCATCGTTTTCACTCTGCTACACAGCTGCGTGTGGTCCTTGCACTCATCTGAAAGAATAATAACTGCATAGATTCATTATTCTAAAAGTTTTGTCTTCCGTAGTTGGATCCTAGGTTTTAGGTATGTTTTACCAGGTGTTTGAGGACACGATGGACCTTTACACGTTTTCATAACAGGAGGTCGTGGAATGTCTCTGCACGCGTTACCAGCTGGTTTCTTCGTACCATACCAAACGCATTGTAAGATTCTATATTTGATACCGTCTTCCTCGCATGACGCTGTACACTATGAACAAACAAATGATAATGTTCAAAAATTATCATATTTATAATAAAATTATTATATTTATTAATGATATTAATACCTCAGACCACTCCCCAACCCTCCAAACGCCCTTGCAGGCGTCGTTATAACACTCTTGCCTCTGAAGAGGTCTAATAGTATCGTCACACTTATTAGGATCAAGTAACGTAACATTTTGATGTCCATTTTCCAGGTCGTCGACTAAACGGCAAGTGACGTCGCGCCTCTGCATCGCGGTTTTCCAGTTGAAGCACCTGGACGTCTCGCACGGAGTCCATTCGGTCATGTGCCATTGAGGACATTTACCAAATCCGCAAGGCCTAACCTTCTGAGGCACCGGATGTCCAGCTTCTTCGCACAACGCCGCTCCTATGACTGTTCGAGGTGGTGCACGAGTTGTGTTCCCAATTGGTTTCGCTGCACGGACTGTACACTGAGCTCCTCTCATCTTACATAGTACAAAAATCAAAAAATATTGCACGATAATTTTTTAAACTTATTTCCTGCCTAACAACTAGCTTTGTTACCTGAAATCCGCTTTCGCCACAAGTTTGGGAACACTTTGACCAATCTGTCGTTACCCACTCAAAAACTAGATCCTTCATAGTATCTGCACGTATAAAAAATTATGTAGCTCGGATCACATTGTGTGATTATTTTAAAGAAATTAATTTTTGTACCTAAAATACTAAGAGATACGATCGTAGAATCGATGGTGGTATTTGGTCCAGCAAAAGTGGTAGTTGCAACGTCTAAAGACTTGTTCGTCTTCTGTGTCTCTTCACTTAGGGAACAATCTTGAAAATTAGCCGCGACTTCGGACGATTTGTTTCGATCCTCTTGATCTCGTGATAAATTTTTCGTATCCTTCTCTATTTTCTCGGGTTCTCGACTTCCTGTTAACGCCAAGTTGATTAGATCGTCTTCTGGATCTTTGGTAGCCGCAGCTCGAGTGATACCATAATCAACCGTGTCATTCTCAACGCAGACCTTTCGCTTTTTCATTTCATCTTCAAAAATATCTCCGTATTCTTCCGTTCCGTTTAAAACCTCTGTTTTCTCGTCATAAATGTCTGGCTTTTTCGAAACTACGTCCGTTTCTGTAAGCGACATCGTAGGAGAAATATGTTCACTTACAGAACTATCATGATTCTTTTCATCAGCCTCTTTATTGCGAGGTTCTTCGAACTTCTCCGTATTGTGCTTGATATTCGAATCTGGAATATAGTATACCTCCAAACCAATGTTATCCGAAGTGGTTTCGGGGTTCATGGATTCTTTATTTTGATTTTTAGGTGTAGAACTCCAGTGGTTCTTAACTTCCGATGTATCATGCCATTGTCTTTTGACATTCTTCAGCGATTCTTCGACATAATCCATATCGGATTTCGCAGATGTCACTGGACTCTCCTTGCTCACAACAGGAGTGATTTTCACTGGATCACTATGTTGCAGTCCAAATATGGACTCGTCTAAATCATATGGGTCAACGTCGATGAATATCCTTTCTTCGTCTGGTCCAAAGGTTTCGTCCGGAATGGCGGTGTTACGGTACAGGGTGTCCAAGTTATCTTCTACGTTTTGGTACCTCAGACCGGAATTCTTATCAGGCATGGTACGTTTCGTCGCGACTGCTTCTTTTCTTGCGTCGTCGATGAATGCTACTGGAGCTGTTCTGTGAGATCTTCCTGCAGAACTTTCACTTTGAAATGGCCAATATTCCTGTTGAAAAATTTATTATATTTTTTTTTTGTAGCAAATTAATGCGTCAAGAAAATAAGACGGATAATTTTGTTGGGCAAAAATAAGGAAGATCGTGTAAGAAAGGATATTAATCTCGTCTTTACAGTCGTCTAGATCGTCTCACCTTTAGTGTCGATATAAAGTAAGTTAAGTGCGGTACGAGAGTAGAGGCACTTGAACTTGAGGGTGCAGTCGATTCTACGGATTCGTGGTACCCTGGCTGATATATTATACCCAAAATATCCATCACCATACAATGTTAATCCGTATATAGAAAGCAGCAAGGTAAAGAATCATCGACGAGAGATTAGTTAATCGTGTGGTTATTTGTAGACAGATGATTAGGAGACAGCTTTGACTTGGGTCTTTTCTTCGATCTTACCTGATTCAACGAAGTCACAGTATTTTCTTTATGTATCATAGTAGAATCCGGTGGTGTTGGACTAGTTTTTTGTTTCTTTTGATGCGGTTTCCTCGTCGGTTTGCTGGAGACCGTTCGTTCATGACTCAGATCTTCACTGTCAATAGGAACAAATCGGTTTCCATACGCGGCTATAAAAAATCAGGATACAGCGTACAGGATGAAACTATCTATAATAAATTTAAGATGCAAGACGTTGCAACGAATAATTTTTACCTGCTCGGTCAGTATAGAGGCTCTCGCCTGAATTCGCTGGTGCCGAGTCCAAGTTAGCGTTTCGTTGTCGATGGACGGAATTGCTCAGTCGCAGATACTCCTCGCTGCTAATCTGTTCCTTCGAGCGGAACTTCACGATCAGTTGCGTCTCCGCGTGCGAATTTCCCGCTGTAACATGCGAATTTACGATATTCTCTGCCTTTTATAATTCTATTAATTCACCTATTTACCTATACACGCGTAAACACCAGCGTCTGAAGATATTATGTCGTTTATTTTCAACGCTCCTTTCCTGGTAATCCTGTACTTCCTAGATTTTCTTAATTCTTTGTTGTCTTTGGTCCATACGATCGCCGTTCTGAAAATATTTCGATTTTTATACAAATTCCATGTTAACGTTTGATATTTTTTACAAGTATATCCAATAAGGCACTTACTTATCAAATTTTCTAACAGGACAACGAATTTTAACACAAGATGTGCCCTGAAATACCTTGGCGGTACCACCGATTTTTAAATCCACTTTCGCGTTCAAGTCTGTTTGGTTGTACGTTGTGTTTTGACTGGTAATTATAGGCAGGGAACCCCCATCCATATCGTGGCACGTTCTGGTGTTGCAAGGTTTCTCCGAGGCGGGCTTTTCAGACGGGCATTCACGATCCTGTCGACTCTGTTTACGCCCCTGGGCCATTACTTGCTCACAGGTCACTTTGCGTTTCTTCACGCCTCCTCCGCAAGTTTTCGAGCACTGAAACCACCACCAATCATTTAAAATCCTTTCCTTTGGATTCTAATATTTGTTTCTATTACTGTTTTTGATGCTAAATTGAATTCTATTCGATCACGAGCAAGTAATCCTCGATTTTCATTTTAACCCTCTATGATCACGACGTTCCTATTATAATAACGCTTCCGTCCAAATCTCTGAGAACCTGGATTTCAATTCAATTAACGCCCGAACCAAGGTTAATTACAGAAAGCCCCGTAAAATTGAATTTTGATCGAGGAAATCTTGTCGTTTAATTCAATGAACAGAGGTAAAGTACCTTGCTCCATTCGCCGGTACTCCATTTAACCGGGCAGTCCCATACGTTACAGTATTGTCTGTCCGCTGGAGGCGGCTGAGGGCACATGTGGTTTGGCACAGGAACCGTCTTACCTGTGCCACGTGTCACCTCGTGTATGCAAGTGACATCGCGCGTTTGTATCCCGATTCCGCATGGGCTCATGCATTGTGAAAATTCGCTGAAATTCCATCTGCGGGCAAACATCGATTGTAACGACCGAGTAGTCGTGAACAGCGTATTGTTTAATATTATTCACGATTAAAGTTAATTTTTAAAATAGTTTTCTTTAATCGTTGATCCGTTTTTTGACACGTTACCTCGGCGGACAAGGATGGTCGTTGCAGACTCTTATCCTAGTTTCCGGTTTCGTTTCAACAGTGCATAGAAAAGGCGTCACAGTTTTTCCGGTGTCGTCTCTCACGCAATTGACTAACAGTTCCTGATCGCCTGAAATATAATTGTACGATAAAAAAGATAGTACAAAATTAATGAAATCGATCGACAACGGATGGAACACGTGACCTTAATCTACCAGTTCGATGCGATTCAATCACCAACTGGTCGCCGAGCACCGTTAATTGTACAATCGCGTCGAATTATCCTGTCTAATTAAGCGCTCTATGCGGAACGAACCTAGATCCGTTCCGTAAATCCCTACTGATCTGATCACCGATAATTCCCTGACTTACGTTTGTGGCTGATTAGAGTCGACTGAATATAGTATTTACAGAACGAGGGATAAATGATTCGAGCGAAAGGATTTCCCGAATATCGAGACAAAGTTTCAGCGGTGTACATTCATCGAATTAACTAGCAAATTTAATCATCACTTTTCCTATTCCATTTTAACGAAGAAATGCAATAGTTTTTAAACGTTTTTTTTTTGCACGTAGAACGCGCGAGGATCAAGAAATACGCGCTTCCCACGTGCTCGGCGTCACTTTCGAAGTTTCTTGTTTCCTTTGTAAATTTGCATTCCATTTTCATAGCGTTGCTGTGTTAAATTTCGAGCCTCGCAAACTTGTCCCAGTTTCACTTCACGCAATTCAGAAAATTCCTTTACAACACCCACCTCACTTTAGCGTTTGCACGCGTTTAATTTTCATCGTTACGAAACGAGTTACGGAACACAGTATCTCTTACCTCCGAGGCAAGTGGCGGTGCAAGGGGTGTAACCAGCTTCCTTCCACGAGTAAGTGGTCTGCACGTCGCTTCCTGGGGCGACCTTAATCCCAGCGTCATAGCCGCTTCCGCTCGAGCCTCCTGCCGACGATCTGTAGGTGTCTGTCAGGCTTGGCTCGGCGTATCCACTGTCGCCGACAGTGTCGATGCCATAAGTCAGGCTGTTTTCGATCACGTTGCAAGGTCTCATCAGGCATTTCTCTTTCTCGATCGGTTTGGGTCCTGAGCACTGTCGATCCGGCAGATCGGCGATCGTTCGACTGAACTCGAGGAATATCTTGCAACGGACCTCGCGATGCCTGATCCCTTCGCCGCAGGTGACGCTGCACGGTGACCATTCATCCACGATGAACCTAAAGGGTCGTTCGATTGATGATTCGAGTTTGAAATGGCACCCGAAACGGTTCGTTCTTTTCGGAGTCCGTTCGAGGTTTTCCGAACGAAGCTCCTGGTTTCACTTAAGTTTCAACTGATCTTTACGATCTTCAAACTTTACTTTCGCGTCTGTTATATTTTACAATTATTAACAAGCACTTGAATCGATATAGATTTATAACAGAAATTTGAGATATAAAATTTCGTATAGGTTTTGTAAGAACAAGAAAGGGTAATTGTTTTTTCTTTTTCTTTTCTAAATTCAATAACGAATAAGCAAGCTTTCGGGGGAATTTCGAATATAAAAGCGATATCCTTGAATGCGTTCCGATATTCACGTTTCCTTCTTTATTCTCCTAAGTTAAACGACACGAAGCTCTCGGTACAGAATTTATCGGTTTTCCGGTTATTCGTGGTTCATGAAGCGACCCGCGTCTGTCCCGTCATCGATTAGATGGAATAAATAACTGCTGGTTATTCCAGAATTAGGTTTAAAACCGCGTCTTTCATTCGGCTTCCCCACCGCTATTCAACGCGATTCAATCGAGTGCCCTTTCAAACTTACCCGCTGGTATCTACTTTTGTCCATTAATCAATGACTTTTTGCTGACAACGTTTTCAATTTGCTTTCGTACGGTAGCGAGCTTTGATCTATTTCGATTGCACGAGTTCCTGTTCGATGGCCGTGCAAATAAATGTCGTACAATGCCGCGTACGTGGAGTAATTTAAATTCTACTTTTCCTCATATAAAAAGACAGCACGCGTAACATGGAATATCTTTTTTTCTTTTCTCTCGAAAATGCCGACTATTTGCGAATCAGAACATGTTTTCGTTTAACTTCGTTGAAAAGAAATCGTCTAGCGTGTACCTTTCCTCTTAAGAGAGACACGATTTTTGTTCTCGAAGCGGAGTCTGTTTGAAACTCGTGTAAAATTCGTCCGACAAGTACAGAGAGAAACAGTCGGAGATAGAGGATAGTTCTACGCTCTAAATTATGCATGCTAAGCCTAGTGGGGTAACAGTGGAATAACACAAGCCAAAAGAACGAGAAAAAAAAAAAGAAACTTCGTTGAAGGAGCAAAGGGACGAACGTTACAGTCTACGTAATATCATCGTCGTAAGTCTATGCTAATACTTGTTCTACGGCATTCGGGTTATGCGCTAATTAAATCACGTTAAATCTCGTAATCTCCATAAATGCATTAGGAGCAACAGCCAGGAAAAAGTTAGCTAAAAAACAGGGAGATTAAGCTCCTGGAATTTAAAGCGAAGAAGAGATGCTCAAGTTGGAAAACTGTTGCGCGTCAGCAGAAAACGGGCCTGTCGCGGAGCTGCTACACTATTATTTTTCACGGCCAACAAAAAAATTTAATTTTAAATTTCATTTTACAATGAAACGGGTTGAAAGAAAGAAAGAAAGAAAGAAAGAAAGAGAATACGTATACGTGTGTATCGAATAACCCGAACGCGACAAGCATCGTTTTTCTATCTACGTTCGCTTAAAAACGATACTCTTGCTGACGCATCTACGCAATGCTAAAAGTGAAACAAAGTTTAGTAAACGCTAAAAAGAATCAGAAGAAACGAGTCCGGAAGAGAATTCGTCCATCTTAAAGTTGGTTAAGAGACGGGTCAATAAACGAAACGGGGAGGAAAGGGAGCGAAGCGAAGCGTTCGGTGGAAAGTCATCGTGGAGGGTGACAAGAGGACGGGGACACCAAATGCTTCTAAAACTCGCTTAGCCCTGATTTCGTTCAAAAAGGAGAAGCATTCTCTCGGACTTCGCAGCTTTGCGGTGAGTTACAAAAGCGTGCGAGGAATCTACGAGAGTACAGAGAGTACACGGGAATGGAGAACAGAGTACTGGTGGTCGTGGTGGATAATAAAGAGGAACAGAGAAAAATTCAGCAGGGGGAAGAAGGAGAAGGTAAACATCGGTTTGCTTTCCTCTATCGTGGAAGTAAGAAGCGTTGGAAGCTCTTGGGATGGGTTAGCTGTAGGGGAAGGAGTTGGAGGTAAGAAGAACTTAAGAAGAACAAAGAGGGAGAAACCAGAGGCAGAGAGACAGAGAGACTGTAAGAGAGAAAGATAGCGGGTGGGTGCGAGTGAGAGGGGAATCAAAGAAGTTCGAAAAAGGAAAAAAAAAGAAAAAAAAAGAAAAAAGATAAAAAAACGAAAGGGAAGAGAGACAGAAGTAGAAGAGTTAAAGTGATAGAGAGTAGAAAGAGACACAGTAATGGGATACCTCAGATACAACCAGCCACAGGCAAAGTAGATCGTATATCTGTCGGGACAGACCAATTGACGTCAAGAAATGAATGCTTTTAAGAAGGAAGATTTTCTATCTAGCTTGTACGAGTTTTGTTATTTTGTTCGGGGTGGACAGCGCAACGAGAAGCTCTACGGAGACGATCTCTGTGTAACATTGTAAATATTCAGCTACGGACCAGCCGGTTGAATATATATTGCCCACTCTGTGTATAAGTGTTCGGGTGTGTGTTTATCAATTTTCAGAGAAGTTACTTACGTGGATTCCGAAGGTATCGGTTGGTCGATCAATTTTTCTGACACCGGCGGAGGTGGGTACGGCTGCATCAGGGGCTGCGTCATTTCCTCGCCGTCTAAAATAAAAGTTCACCGGTCGCATAATCTCCTTCGACTCGCCTCACGTTTCGAATCGCGCACGCGAGAAATCAGAAAGGGCTTCCACCGATGAACCCGTCTCGAATGACACGGTGAACGGTGTGTTGGTGCATACGAATGCAACTTATAAAACTTACATATCGGACAGGGGATGTTTGTTTTGCACTCTTGCTCGGTGTGCGGTCGTTCGGCAGGATCGCAGTCCTTTGAGATGGAACCAATGGCATCCCTGCACTCGATTGTCCTCGTCCTGACTCCGGTACCACAGGTCACGGAACACTATCGATCACATCGAGAAAAATAAGTTTCACGCTTATTTATCACGCTGATAAATCGTTTCGAAACGAGGGCAAATTTAATAGTTTGGTCATTTATTTTCGATCAAAGATTACGAAAATTACCAACCTCTCTGGATCAATGATCCCGATGGATCGTGAAAATGAAGCATCTCGAAACTGAAACGCTCATGCAAACGCCAAGTTCCGTTTTATACTCTGCTTCATTTTCGACCTTTTATTTTGGCAAATGTGAACAGCTTTAGTTGAAGCACGCTTTTCACAGCAAGGAGGGAATACGAAGCGAGATAATACCAAAGTCGGTGCAGGATAAAGTCCATAGAAATAGTGGAAACGAGAAAACGCGAAGGAAAGGCAGAGCGAAGGAACAATAAAGTTTCTCGTCGCTACTGTAGAATCTAATTTCGTATACTAACTGGTATTTGCAAGATTCTATTCTAACGTTCAAACGATTTAAAAGCTCTACCAGAGCAACTTGAATCTTCGAAGATTATTATCGAGGTGGAATTTGTTAAGAAATTTTTAAAAAGATTAAAAAAAAAACATATACGAAAGTAATCTTAAAAAATAATTTTCTGCGTCCGTGCTGAATTGCAATTTTTTTTATCGCGATATATGTTTAGCTTAATTTTTTCGAGATCAATTTTTTAAAAAATAGATTAGAATTCAAAGCCATGTTGCGAAACATTTTTCAAGTTTCGAGAACCGACTTCCCTGCTTCATTATCTGTCGAATGTGCGAACCTCGCGTACACGCGACGTGACATGCAGAAATATCGAACAAATTTCCTCTCAACGTGTTGTAAATCGGGAAACAAAGCATAGAACCTGACCTCTTTGCTTCGCGTCACGGAAGACACGAAGTAATTGCTTCCGCTGATCGTTTGTGACGTAGACACTCTTCTTTTTAATATTTTCGTTACGGTTTGCAAGATCCAGGAAACGCGACAACGCGGATATAATAGAACGATGGGTTATCGATTACTTTTTTACAATAAAAAACATAAAATTACCGTTGTTAAACTATATTCATCGCTACAATAAACTTGATCTTTCAATTTCTCCCTCGAATTTCAAAAGAAACGTTTGATTAGAAAGAACGCGCGGAAATTCGGTCGAATTGATTAACGCGAAAGCAAGAGGATTGAAATCTCCTCGCTCGACACACTGACTTCCGTATTGCGCGCTCTTTTATCCGGACCGATCAGATTCGCTTTTATGTCGAACCAAATCGCAGCCGAATCTCAAGTGGCAGGTACCATTTTCAGCGTGCCGCTTCTCACAAAGAAAGAAGCGAGAAGAGTGAGAAAGCAGGACGTCTCGTTCAAGGCGGTGCGGTGGCCTCAAACTTCTCTCAGCCAGAATAAAGTCTGCTGATCGGGAAGGTAAGAACCGGGGAACGGTCTGAGCGGTTTAGAAGTGCGAGCGAGAAGGAGGATGAACAAAAAGCCCGGATGCCGGAGCTATCGTTCAAGACGTCGAAGGTGGAAAGGTGACATGAACGGGAAAAGCGGAAACCCACTCGACTTAGCCACTCTGCCTTCCTCTTTGCCCCTGCTGTTTGCTTCTGTCCTCGTTCTATCGTTTCTCACACCTACCTTTCCTTCTTCCCTATTTATTTCTAATTTCCTTTTTTTTTCTTCTTTCCCTTCGCCTTTCGCTCTTTTATCCGTTCAATTCGTCTATCGTTTATTTTATTCCATCCCCTTTATTTCTATTTCCTTCGCTTGTACTTCTTTACTCCGTCAAATGGTTCACCCTTCCACGGAATCACTATTTTCGCTTTCCACCCTTCATTTCCTTTTTGCTCCACTTTGCTTTCACTTCATCTCCCCCTGATCCTTCTTTTTTTTTTCTTTTTCTTTACTCTCATTTCCGCCCTTTGTTTTTCAACTTCTACCAGGCCCCGGCATATATTTCCGTGTTTCCCTTTCCTTCGTTCCTACCTCTCCTCTAAGAAGCATCGAGAAGAAGGTCCGATATCGCGGGAGTGCTTTAAGGAGCCCTGTGCTTTCAGTTCAATATTTGCATGGCTCCTGAGCTCACAAAAGAGAGAAATCTATCAATTCCTGTCTTCCGGTGGTGGCTCTTTCACCCTCTCTTCCTTTCTTCTCTCCTATTCCTCTCTCTCTCTCTCTCTCTCTGTCTCTCTCTTTTTCCTCTTCTACAGCCTCGGATGAAATCATTACCGTGCTGACGGGTATAAGAGGCTGCCTTTATGTATCGCTGGCAAAAGGATACCGAAGCCATCTTCTCGCTCCTGGCAGTGTGCACCGTTTCCTTCGTCAGCCGGAGCAAGGCCATTGTGTATCGATCAAGCATGAGATGAGCCGTAAATCATGCTGCACACACTTTTGCTTACACGTGACTAGGGATATTTTCGTACCGCCTTCGAAAGCGTGCTGTTTACTGCTTTTGTTATCGTGCCTGATAAGCTACGAGATATTGTATCCTACATCCTCTGCCGTTTTCCTATTTTTTAAGATCGACGACAAAATGCAGTCGTCAAAGATTCTAGATCCTATATCCGATAAAACGTTCTAAATTTTCTTGCGACTTGATTTTATGAATTCGATCGTTCGGATAGCAGAGAATACCGATAAAAGATGGAGGCGTAGTCTTTCGTGGTAAATATCGTTCTAATACATCCGTTTTACGACTTCTTTATTCTGTTTTGAGTGCGTGTAGCAGGGTAGGCGATCGTTGTTCGTATTGATCGTGGAATGAAAGGTCGTAAATCATATGGACCCTTTTCCTCATATACGTGACTAGATTTCTCGCCCTCGCGAAATCATATTGTTCGTAATAAACCCCCCCTCGATGTTCATCCGTCGATTCCATCGCGAAGATCAACGCTCAGGATGCTTTAGTACCGTTCCCTCCTCGCCGAATGAATTTTTCGCGAAGCGTCGAATCTCTCGAGTACATCGCAAATCTTCTGTTAGCCTTCGAGCACTCCTGTCTTGAATTTCCATTCGAGAGAACGTGCTCGTCCATTCTATTCTTATCTAACATCGAGACAATTCCCCATTCGTCGCTTACGAACGTATTGACATTAAATTAACAACGTTTCGAGCGACGTATATACACACACTTTCATAGCAGAGGAAACAAACTGGAAAAGGCATGGAGGCAAACCAGTAATCTCCAAGTGGAAAGGAAACAAAATTTAACTTTCAATTTGCAGCAGGGAATTTTCCCCTCTTTGTTCCGTTCTCGTCACGATTCTTCTTATTCTCTGTCGAGTACGCGGATGTTAAAATATTCCGAAGTGAAAACGACGCCGCGATTCGTCGCTACCAGTTCGCCGCCATTATGAGTCCGCACGATCCGCGAAATACTGGCGCGCTTTTTACGTATCGGGGAGTAACAGTAATAAATACGTATCTGGGATGCGCGAGTGCATTTAGCGGCTCTCATGAATAAAGCATAACTCCGCTCGCTGGATTCCGTCGGGAATCCCGTTGATTTTTCCCACTTCGCGTGTACCAGTTGGAAAGTTCTCTCGTCCTCGGCGAAGGAGCGAGAGAGGGAAAGGGAAGGAAAAAAAAGGAAAAAGAAAGAAAGAGGCACGGCAACGCGACCTTCTCGTACAACTTGTCCCATATTGTTGCGTCTCTTTGCACCTCTTATTGCAGTCTTATTCTTGCTACTCGAGGTTACATCAGCCAACACCGGGACCGCGCGAAGCGAGTCACTTTTCTGCCCAGACCGTTGCATTCGGGAACGGTTGCTTCCCTTGTTTCGCACCCGCCAGTCTGAGATACGATGTTGTAAAATTTTATTGTTCCCAGAACTTTCTTAGCGTTTCCAGTTTGTCTCTGAATATAAACGAAACGGTCTCCCGCGTGGAGTTACACAGTGAAGTTACTTTAATTTCCTCCACCGAAACGGCGTCATACCATTCACGTCTCTGATGGTATTTTGTTCTTACCGAACGGCTCTTCTAAAAAGCGACGCGTTATAATTGCAATTGGAAATCGTATAAATCGTTCCTTTGTTTCAATTTCCTATGTACTTCTCTGTGTATCGAATGTTAGTTCCCTAACGACCATGACCAGTTGTACGGTTAGCCATGTATAGAAAATTACAGGACGAGCGACGTCAAAGTTTCACAATTATCGTACGCTCATACATACATAACTGCAACAATTTACGGAAACTTTTCAATGCATCGAGTTGAAACAGTATCGGAATGAAATCCAAGAGGACGGAGAAGCGGGACTTAAATTTCCATAAACGCATGAAATCGGACGTTCCCGAAACCAAATGTCTGGAATGCTTCCAGCAGATATCGCGCTTTTCAGGACACATAGTTGTCTGACCGGCACAAGAAATGGCAGCGGGTGAGCGGGAGCACGAGAGGGATTGGAGAAGAGAGTCGGTCATCGAGCATCGTGCCAAAACGAGCCCAGAAACTCTCATAGGCGCCACCGAGTCGTTCGAACCTCCTACAATGTGCATCCTCTGTATCTGAATCGCATTTATTACGCGGAGAACGCGTATGAATTCCGTGGAAACGTCGACTCGTGGTCTCGTGGTGCATGCTGCAAGCTGCAACGGCGACGCACTTGGCGGCGAGCCCCTTGATGCCGTGTCTCGAATCGATTTGCACTCGCTCTTGTATGTACAAGTACGCGCGTGTGTGTAACACAGTCGATGCACGTACAGGTCCACCACGAATGCAATCGGCAACGATGAATTCGTCGTGCAACGCGAGGCATTTTCCACAAGAATGCACCCTCTTACCCTCTTCTTCGCGCGCCTTTCTCACTTTCTTCCGCCTCTCTTCTCGAACCTCTTATCGCGCCACTATTTTTTCTTTTCGTTCGTTTGTCTTCTGCTCCCTCTTGGCTCCGTGATTTTCAGCTCTTGCAAAATGTCTCGTTAAATGTCCCACAGAATCGCAATTCTTCCCTTTTCACACGCAGTATTTCTCTTCTCATTTGCTGTTATTCAAATTACACGTTCTCCAACGTGATACGTCGAGTGATTGAATTACTCGTGGTTATAATTTTTTATTCTTTCAAAGATACGCGTATAGAATCCCTATGTATGTTTCATTTATATCGCGTTTCGTTTCGTTTTCGCAACAGCGATAGGTAGGAATTCGTTTTATTGAAAACACTTCTCCGCCACTATCTTCTTTATCCGTCTTTCTTTCCTCTTATATTCGACCTCTTCTCCCCTTCGTTTTTCCACTCGAGCTCGAAACGACGTTCAAGGTCTACGCGTTTTTTTTTTTATCCATTCAACGCGAAGGAACTGGCTGAAAGGATTCTTCGAGGATGGCGCATCCTTTTTTTTTGTGAAACACTTCGAAAGAGCTACACGCGTGCGAGTGTAATAAGACCTGGGAAAGCTCGGATAAGAACAAACCAGGAGAGAAGGGAGAGAGTTATTTGACGACTAAATTGTCCTGTTTGATGTCGGTGGCTGATGCGGCCTGGAACGTCCTCAAAGAGCCTCGAAAGATAGTCTTGGAGGCAGGGTCGGGGAAGAAGGGAGAAACGTGGGGTAAAAGGAGAAATTTCGCATAGAGACACTTGAAGAAGGAACGGAGGACGAAGCAAGTGTAACCAGGCTGTGCATTTATCGCGAAGGGAAGCTTAGACGCCACGAATGGCAGCGTCGTGAAGGTGAAAATCTACCACCGCCTGCTTCCACTTTTATGCGTTCAAACGTGTCGCCTTTTTCGCAGGTTATTGGTGGATCCGCGGTAGCGGTTATGCTCGGTCGAGTTCCCCCGGTTTCGAGAAAATCCGATTTCAGTGAATTTCTGACGCGAACAAGGCTAGACGAGGAGTTCTTTGGGTCTGCTTGCGACGTTTCGCCGAGGCGTTAATGTCGTTAAACGCGAGAAGGATGGAGGACAAAAATGTTTGAGCAAATTTAGTGCTTTCCGACCACTCAAGGGCGGAACCGGATATGAAATTACTGGCGCAAAGGAAACTGTTTCGCGGCTCGTTTCGCCGTTTGCTCGAGAAATGCGGGAGAAAGTTCTAAGGCACTTTGAAGGATGGTTCCTCTACTTGCTAATTTTGTTGTATCTTTTTTCTTTCTTTCTTTATTTTTTTTGTTCCTCGACGTCGACTATATATTCACTTTGAAAGCTGCTCCTTTTTATGAAGCGGGCGATCGAAAAGTTGCTAATTTTAAAGCGTGCTTGGATCTATGTAATCAAGTTTTGTATAAGTTCAAATGTCCGATTTGTCACTGATATTTTAATTAAATTTTCAAATACATTTATGCAATTAGTTTCAGCGTATTTTAGTATGCAACCATTTCTGAAGTTCATCGTGCATATTTTAAGCTCTAGTTGTAGCACAAAGCACTGGCTATTCGAAGAACAAAGAAGGCTAAACGTTTTTTAAGAATGATTTGATTGGCTTCGTTCAAAATTCTGCACCGGTCACAGAGAAGAAACGTAAAATTGCATTCCCGTGGCTGCTCGCGCCAACGTTAACCCGTAGCGAAACACGATAACAAAACATCTGGCTCGTACAAAGCAAATTGTAGAACGAGTTTCATTTCCCTTCGCAACAATCAGCCCGACCTGTTTACTGTTCCCGGAGGAAATCGGATTTCCTGATACGAATAGACAGATATAATCGGATAGAGAAAGGTTACACGTTCGTGTGCCTCATCCTCGAAGCCCGTTAACGTCCTTTTAAGAGACAAAAGGTCCGACTAACTCGCTTAACGACGTTAACCCCGCCAGATAGAAATTATTCCCCGGTGTTTGTTCCACGCAAAATTGTACGCGTTTAACGCTTGACCTGAAATCCAGCAATGGCGCTGTGCAAAAATTATCAATTTCCAAATGTGTGTACATTCTACGATAAAACGATCTTCGTATTAAGCCAACGTTCTTTTCTTTTTCTCTCGTTGCCAATTTTTAAGTTTATCTCGGTCGAAAGATTCGAATAAATATGGAAAAACGTGAGAAAAGAGCTCGTAACTTCACCGATTAGCGACTAGTCCCCAGTAGAGGATTTATCCTGAAGTGATAATAAATACTCCTCTGTTCCAACCCTCTATAGCTCGACAGACCGTCACACTAGGTGGCAATAAATACTCCTTTCCCCCTGGCATCTCGTGAAGCCCTAAATTCCAGTGTAAGGCGGATGACTCTTGTCTGTCTACACGGGGTAACACTACTGCTGCTCCGTTTGCATCTCCACGGGCCGCGTGAGGATCGCAATTCCGGTACTTGAGATTGTCTTGTACTCACCTCGCTCCATTTATTGGTCTCCCACATAGGGCACGAGATAGTGTTGCAAGTCTCCTGGTTACGGGGCTTGTGCATGTTGCTACACTTATGGTCAGGAAGCTGGAACAATCAAGATTTAGGGTTCTTATCGAATTGAGTCAATAAAGCGGACCGCACTGAAGACTTTTCTTGTCCGAAGACAGATTAATAAAGAAACGCGTACAACAAAGTGGTCGTCAGGCCTATCCAACAGCCGTCACTATACTCCGAAGATCGTTTGTTCTATTAAACACGTATCACGCGTGTCACGTCTTCTTAACATACTCGTTACGTCCTCCATTATCGCGAAGAAAATTATTTAATCGTTTCTCGGGAACCGTACAAAGAGACTAGCACAGAAGATGCAAATCCTCGCGGTGCACGATACGCGGTGTCTAACCGTACGTATTTTCAGCGGTACGTGTGTTCCCGGCTGCTCTCGTCGAGTCTCGGATGAGAGGATTTTACGGTGGTTGACAGAGAACCGCGAACGGCCCTTGCAGTTTAAACGAACCGAACTGGGTTAGGGTTCGTGGGTTTTGCCAGGCTGTCGTAGGCACTGGAATGGACGAACGGATGGATGGATAGGCACGTATATGCGAGACAGTTCTAGCGGAGGATGTGCCGTGAGCACGTCGTAAAGCCTCAAAGACGAAGGAAATTATTAACCTATTTATGCCGCGAATAACCACCGTGGATACGTCGAGATTTATATTAGCGAATTCGAGTTCGGGCGTCGGATTATGAGCCGTAAAAGATTCGACGCAGCGACGAGAACGAAACTCCGGCAGTAAAGTGGGACGAATTTTCGATTACGTTATCGTTATCGTGGCTCGCTCGATCGTACCTCGAAAGTACATTTCGTAACCATAAATCTTGCAGTCACGACGAGTCTGGCGAAACACTGAACTTTCGTAAAATCGAATGGAAACCCTTCGCACAGTTACGTACAATGGAAATAAAATGTGATCGATTTCCGCGGCGACGTCCTCTTTGCTTCTGGCGCCACTCGGGAAACATTCCTCGCAGCGTGTTTCTCGTGGAAAGAAACGGGGTCGGACCCGAGCCAAAATCTCGGAATTTAATATAAAGGGATTTCGCGTATTTAAATTATCCTTATTTACCTTGGTGGTCTCATTACTGTTCTCCTCGGTACAGAAAACGGTTCTGGTCCTCGATCCACCTCCGCAACTAGCGCTGCACATACTCCACTCGCCGGCTACCCATCTAGAAACGTAAAAAGAATCAATTGAAATACAAGTCTAGCTAGCAGAGAGCTAGATTGTTACACAGCGTTCTGCTTTTATAAGCTCAAGCTTGATATCGCTGTTCCTTCTATTGAACGTTAAGAACATACATTTTTTTTTTTTTTTTTTTTTTGGGAAAGAATTTTCTTTTTCCGAATTCCTTTGGTAAAAAGAATCGCACGGTTCGATAAAAGAGTTATTAACTTATTGTTCCTGTGGGCAAAGGAAACTTCGAAAGCCCTATAGGATCGCTTAAAATTCATGCACGCCCTAGATAATCCTAATATTTGCATGCCTTTTTTCCGGCAAACCGAATACTTTCGTCGACGAGCGAAAAAAGAGCACCGATCGACCTCGATAGACGCTACGATCGCGATATTTTTAATATTTTCAAAGGTCTCTGAGCTTAGAAATCCGAATTGCACGGTTTACACGAGCACTCCGAAACCGTTTGAAAAGGCTCGACAGTTGAATTAAAATCGAGAGCTTTCCCTTTGACAAGGCTTTCGTTCAGCCGGAAGTTATCTTGATACCGCGATCGGGTTCTAGGATTTCCGTAAAAAGCTCGCATACAAAGTTCAGATGAGAGTACAAGGATCGAAGATCAATATTTACAATAAGGAGCTAATTACTAGCTATTTCTGCTACGAAAGCTTTTTCCTGGCCAAAGTTGTTTTTACGCGTTCGATAGATTTTCCGAACGGAAATGGAAATTTGCAGCAACCAACTGATCAACCTCGAATATAACATTCGGACGGATCAATACTTTTGAAGGTTCAAAATTATTTTTATCTTATAGAAATTCGTTCGATAAACAATTTAATTCAATCTTGGAAAAAAGGAAACGTTCGTCAAGTGGAAAAACGATTATAGAAACCGGAGAAAGCTTCTCGAAGCAGTTGTAGCAACATTAATCGCTATGGACTTTTTCAATTTCCGCCACATCGCGTGTTTGCTAGGCGAATGTGTTCGCAAGTCGCCAGACGAATCCATCGATCGCCGTTAACATGAAACTTTTGCTCTCGTTCCTGTGTAACATGTGTAAACCCGTCTCGATACGTCCACCTACCTGCCGATTATTTTTCCTAGCGTTGTTCGAGCACAAAAGCTACCATAATGCCAGGAAAGCAGATGTTCGATAAAACGAGTACCGCCCTGTAACGCGTTCCTACTTCCTTTTTAAAAATTATTCTGGTAATATTTTTCTCTAGCGAAATCGATAAAACTAATTCACTAACGTACCAGTAAAATTTATTACGAGAGTGTTAAATTCGCGTCAAGATTTTTCTTCCTTTTTTTCTGGCCATTGAGTTTGAATTCCTTTTTTTAATTTGGATCGTCCATTCGATCGGATGTCTCGTTAATTTTCTTTCTTTTTATGAAATACAATATTGCTTATCGCATAGAACCGTCAACCAGATGTTTAATTACCCTCAATCTGCACGGATTATATAGACGGACGCTGTACACGGTTCTATCCGATCGATGTTAGTAGTCGGATCGCAAGATTAATCGTCAAATGTGCCGGAAAACGCTTAATAGAATTTAATTGGTCCTGTATCCCTAGCGCGACATGGAATAATAGCCGCTGAAGTATTCAGTGGCTTAATACACAGTTGCGGGTAGGCAGCGGTTTAGGAATCCCGGTTCTCCTGGGGGATGGCTGAAACGCCGACCACTTGCCCGGCCTTGCTGAACCGAATTAAACTAAATTCTCAGCCAGGCCAATTAGCACCAATTTAACGTTGAAGAGGCCCACTCAATCGGTGATTTATTAACCGTCGTGGCACGTTAACGATGCAATCGCACCTCGTTACACTCTTCTCAATTTTTCACCCCTCAACGCGTCGATCGATCGGCTGTGTTCCTTCGTTTTGCAACACAAGTATTCGCGATTAACGAAGAACGTCGCGCGATAAATTATTCATGATCCAATCGTCATTATTAAATTATTAATATTTCGCCAACCATTTTATTGAATTTTATCTTTTTTCTCTGAACTTACCCCTTTCACGCCTTATCTCGAATTAGTCGACTTAATTCAGATAATTGTAATCGAACAATTATACAGACCAAATGAAACATTTTCGCAGGTTTGATTATGCACTGTGCGCGAATCAACCGTACTAAACAAATTAATTATTCTAACCAGTATTTGTCTTCCGAGAGGAAACAGCCCGTCTTCAAGAAGCATCCTCATAAGGTCGAAGCGGCTAAAGAGGAAAAGGTTGCGCGAATCAGTCGCGTGACTCGCCTCTTGCGGAAAGTTAAACGGGAGTTCGAGTAACTCGAGCCACTCGAGATTCTGGTTGGTGCAGTGTTAACCATGGAGTTCCTGGCTACGTGCATCATCCAAGTGGCAAAGTTTCCACGCCCAGGCTGCATATAATAATGTGAAACAGCAACCCGGGGACAACGGAGAACGCGTACTTGAAGGAATTTTCATAAATTAGCTCGTGAACGTTCTTTCCTTGCAACAATTTGCGTGTCCTTTTTCGAATCGAGAGAAACAAAACGAATGGACTAGCTTAAATTTGAACAAATTTTTTCGAGGGTTGGAAAAATTTATTTCGCGATGCTTCGCTTAGCCACACACGACTGAGAGAAGTAAAAAACAAAAAAGAAAATCCTTTTCGTCTTCCCTTTGAGATAGTCGGACGTTTTGAAAAACAGAAATGCGAATTCACGCTTGAAACGAGAAATATTGTGGCTCGGAGATGAAAAAATTTTGCTTTCATTTAAAGAATGGCTACGTATCTTCAGACACTGAGCTTCGGTCGACTTTGTTATACTTTGATCATAGAATTTTAAAATGGTTAAAGAATTATAGTGATATTTTTTTTTTATCTATGTAAATTAAATTCATCGTTAAAATTGTACTAAATTGAACGATCGTGATAGTCGATTCTTTTTCACGTAGAGATGGAAGGAAAATAAACTGGCGCGAAGGTGAGGCAAATTCAACGAGGATAAACGTCGATCGGTGACAGGCTTTCGTGGACATCGAACCATAATTTCGATCACAAAGGAACAGGTTCGATATACACACGCCTCTGCACGTTTCAACGACGTGCTACGTTTTCATCGGTGCTGTATATCCAGTAAGAATGGTCCGTGGCGAGTTTTTTGTTCGAACTTCGTCGCCGACGTAGTGTCTGCTCGTCCAGAGAACGATTCTCATCGGGAGCGAGCTTTAAAGCACCGCTTTTTATCCCCCTTTCCTTTATCCGGACAAAGAACAGGCCGTATCGTTCCAAGAACTAAGATTGTTTCTTCGAAAAAATATCCTCGGGACATTTCCCCCCCCGCCCCGTTTTCTTCTCGTTATCCCGTTCGATCGTTACGCTTTATCGCGAACAGTTTCAGCTTCGCTCTCCCGTAGACGTTCGTGTTATGAATCAGAGAAATAAGTTTCTCTGGTACGCGTGTCGTTCGAAGAATATCGAATTGGACGACTGAAAAACTTGTGAAACTGTTTCTATTTTTTTTATTGAAATTTATTCTAAAATATAATTCCAAACCAACGAAACATTTTCCAAGATGGAATAATATTAGTCAAATATTTCTTGACTGAAATTTATTTAATCAGAAAAATCATAGTCGTAATCTTTATTAACACCTTTTGCGCACGTTTCGCAATTTTTCGAATTTTCTGTTAGAGAATTTTTTTCAATTGACTATAAATTGTTGGAAATTTCTGTATTACGCGGCTAGCAAAGTGAAAATAAAAACACACGCTCGTACACAAAGCGTGGCAGGAGGAAATAAACTGTCTGGTTTCTCCTTTGCACTGGTCGTATCACTGAAGAGACCACGGTACAAGTATTATCGAGCGGAACAGGGAGGCTGTTTCCACAACCGTGGGGAGATTCGCGTAAAAGTCGAAAAATTTCTTTAAATAACTTTTTCAGGAGCGCTGCGTCGACGAGATCCAACGTTGGCTCGACTGGCTGCTTCTTTATGGCCGGCAGATCGTTTCGCGGAGTAATTCTTACGGCGATTTTGATCGCGAACTCTGGAGGAAGAAGCGCGCTTTACGTCTCCGCGATCAGTTAGCTCGCAGGAAAAACATCGTCATATTGTTGGACGAATTGTTTGTCCGACAGTCAGAGGATTCTTCCTTCGGGCTGTTCGCTGATGCTTCTTCGATCGTTAAACGTAAATCGAAGTTACGGTAAAAAATGAAAAATGCGCGTAACGTAAAACGTGCTTTAAGATAAAGAATAGAGAGAGGAAGAGCGTTGTGATGTGTCTTTTTCCGATTACTTTTTACAACGGTTAACAGTGTCGCTGGAATTTCCATGTAGTGGAAAGAGGTTTTTAATACGATACACGATAGTGTTAGTTTTTATCAAAATATCCTGAACGCGTAAAAATGTATTCCACAAATTTCAATACTTAATAACATTTGAAGGAAGAAGTTCGATTTAGAATAACCTCTCGAAAGAAACTGATATACTCGTTAAAGTTTCCTTTTCAATATCATAATATTAAAATTGCTGAAATAGAGAAACAAATTTCGTATCTTTATTTTATAAAGTTTCTGTCGATTCGCTAGTCAAGATGTTCGAACATCTAAACCCTAACGTCTGACTGATTCTATTGTACGACTTCCCTATTTCGTGGAAGCTACTATATCAGCCATATCGATATTCAGCGAGCGATTCTTGCAGTTAAAGCGTTCGCAATCGGTGCTTTCGACGCCGAGGGAAAGAAAGAGGAAGAGAGAGCGTGTCTCCCCGGTAGAAGGGACCGGGGGCTTGTTTTTCCAGGTCTCTTTCAGAAAGAGGCCCGCCGGGCTTTTGCTCTTTCCCTCTTCGTCCGTCGACTAATGGCCGTTCAGTTCGCTTGAAAGCTTCGGCCCATCGTTTCCAAGCTCGTATTGAGAGTCTACACGGCCACCGTATCCATTTCTGCGCGATTCCCGGTGCACGCGTGCACGTACACGCCACCACCGACACGGCTTGTCTAACAATAATCGGGACTGCTTGCTTGCTTTGTCCGCGGCCGCGGCGAGGAAATTGGTCAGAGAGGAAGATTGGCCGGCGTTAATCCCAAAAGTGGGAGTTCCGATTTCACGAATAGCACGTGGAAAATAGGAGAATTTCGAGCAGCTGCGCGAACGTGCTCACCGAGTCAAACATTCCCTGGTCTGCTCGTAAAACCGAAACGCTCAGTCTCGGACCTGGTCTTGCGATTAGAAAAGGTTTAATGAAGTTGTTGGTTACCGGTTTGAATTCAACGCGCGACCCCTTTGCGCGTTAAGCTTTCGGAGAACGCTTGGCTTTCTGTTTTAGGTCTGTTGGGAGATAGAGCTGATTGACTCGATCTATCGTGTCTTCGGTGAAATGTAACAAGGAATTCCGAAATGAGCGGTAATTTATGCTACTGGGAAGTACACGCGACTTGCGGATAATCTTTTCTCGACTCTGCTCTTGCAGGAAATCCTTTAACTTTTATTTTCAATTCGATCCATCCTTTCTTTCTCTCTCCCCTTTTCACTCTATCTCTCTTTTACGTTCTTCCAAATTTGTTATGTCACGCATTCCTTATGAGCACACATCAAAATTCATTGATCGTTCAAACAAGATTATAAGATGGAGTCTTTTTATCACCAATGATAGAGGGAGAAAAATGAATAGAAATCACGACGTGGAGCATCAACGTCGTCCTCGATGGAGCCAGCTTTTTATCACGGACGCGTACAAACACGTGATCTATGACACGTGCAAAAATTCGCGAACAATCTGTCAAACGGTGCGCCCTTTGTGCTTGCTCGCGTACCCGTATTCGAGGTCGCACGCTCCGCTTCGATACGACAATCCGCGCCGCCGGTTTAACGTTCTTTGACACGGACAACGTGCACGTAGACCAGACGTCAGAAAAGTACTCACTTTGCGGTGCAGGGGTGCGTGTTGCACGGCATTAGGGTCTTCTCTGGTCTGTTGTCCGGATCGCAATAGCTGTCGTCTACCACGTTCTCGTCCGGGCCGATGGCCTTGCATACCGCCATTGCTATCTTGAAGCCTGACGGAAAAAGGAAATCGTATTTTACTTTGTGATAGAGAAACGATAAACGAAGCTGGAAAAGGGAATTTTCATCTTATTTCATCTCATTTTATTTATTTCTTTTTTTTTCAGAGGATAGTAAATTTATTTTGGGCGATAAAGTTTGATGGATATTTCAGAAATTATAAATGGAATAAAAATGATCAACCGGTGAAAAGTAATACGTAACGTTGCAATGGTTATAGAGATATTTTCTACTGCAAGGATTTTTGTACTCGTGCTACGTTGAAGCAACATTTTTATAGAATTCGAAAAGCTTTCAACTGTATCAACTAATGCGTTTAATGTCACTATTAAACGCGATAAAATGACACGGGACATGTTAATGAAACAAGTCAGCATTGATTGATGTATCGAGTTGGAATGAAAATGTAGAGCAAAGGGTCATCGAAGCGACGAATCTTGGATAAAGGTTCATCGTTTATGAAGCTTTACATTTTCATCTTTCCGTGGACAGTCGAAAAAGTCTGTTTATGAAAATCTATGACGGTTGAATTTAGCAAAATACAGAGCGCGATACTGCGACGAGCGATATATCTCCATTTGAAAAAAATACTAGAATCCTCTTTAAATCTTTACAATATTTTCCACTCTACAATATAGTACCAGCGATACAATCTAGAAGAATTATTTTAAACGCCCCGTTCCAAGAATGAAACAAAGAAGTTAAGAAATACGAATCAAAATTTAATTCTTCACAATCTTCCAGCTCCTCTTCGTGACGTTTATTTAATGAAACAATGAGAAACAGAAATTCATAGAATATAGTAACAGTCAAAGAGTAAAATAATCTCGACTCGAGACGTAACGTCGAGATAGGTCGCGAAATCAACCGTTCTAAGTAGTCGTTATTAATTTCGGCAAAGGGCCCGGGAAACGCTTAACGATTCGCAGGCTCGAAGTTCATTAGAATTCATTGCTCCCAACGCCGATGTAAATGGACTAGCCGCCGGTGAACTAATTGTAAGTGCTTCGAGCGAATGAACTTCGTAACCAACCACTCACCTCCGCCGCATGATTTCGAGCAGGCGGATATCGATTCCAAACTCCACGAGTATCGTGATTGGCAGCTCGATCCGTTTCCTCCGCACACGCCGCACGCGTCTGTGTTCTTGTTGCTGCCGACTCGCAGGTCACAGCCGACTTTCTGAAACAGAAGACCCCCAGGTTCGATTAATATAACTTTACTCGTATAAAACATTTCTCTTTCGATGTACAATCAGACCGGATGACTCATAAAATTAGTTAAAAAATTGTTATCTAATTTATAGAAGCGTCTTTCGTTCCTTTTTGCTTTCAGCAATTTTTATTGTCTTTGCGAGGTTGTATCGAAGATAAAAAGGAGAGAGGAGCGAAGAAAAATTAAAGGAAAGAAGCTGGGTCCAGGGCCTATCGATAGACTCAAGAGTAAAATTTATGGAAAATTGGTTTCGATATAATTCCGAGCGTAGGAAGATTGTCATATCTTCGCACGCTTTAATAACGTAGCTGATAAGGGTTAAGAAAGTTTATTTGGAAAAAAAAAACAGGAGGGTGGAAATTATTTTCTATGAGAACTTCTCACGGAGCGAAGATAGTCTCTGTGAAAAATTATGGAACTGTGGAACTTTCTATGAACTGTTTGCGTGTAATTAAATAGATAGAAATCGATCGTAAGTCGGTATTTAAATTCTATGGTCCGTGCTAAGTCTCCGTTTTATAGCAAATCAAAGCGATAGGTCCTCGAGGGCGCATAATCTAAAGACGATCCTGCTCTATGTCACGCGCCCTTGGGACCAATTGCTTCGGCTTGCAATAAACTAGAACTCTAACTCAGTCTCTTGGTACCAAGCCGGTCGAAACGCGAAACAAATTTCAACTCTATAAAGCGTTCCACCCGAATTTCTTTTCTTCCATATAATACCCTTTCTTATCCTCTTAAATATAAATCGGAGACGAACGAACGCTAAGCATGTGTCGCGAAAATCGAGCATCGAGGCGTCAATGCGTGAATGATTAATCAATGAAACGAAAAGGGGAATAGCGGACGTCACTCTGCAGTATTTGAATGCGGCCTACTGCTGCATAGTTCGAACGTTGTTCTGTACAAATTCAGAAGCACCTTCCAGGAAGAAGGAAGATGAAGTGGAAGTGGAAGAAAAAGAAGAGGCAAAAGGAAAAAAAAAGGGAAGCGAACGAGAAGCTGACGTCGATTCGTGACCTGGCTCGGACGGCAAACTGATTTGTCATTCAGGCTGCATGGAGGTTTGCTCCGAGGTCGGGGAGTACATTATTCATCCCTTATCCGGGCGAGAAGAGCGAACCAAACTGGTGGCAAAGGTGCCAGGCGAAGAGGAGGCGAGGCAAGGAAGGATATGGATGGGATGGGAGCTAAAAAGGAGAGACACGAGCCTAACGAGATCCCTGGAACGATCGACTGTCGCGACCGGATAATCTAAGATTTTGTCAGGTGCGTCGATTTGAATATATCTTTACAAGGATTGTCGGATCACTTGTTGGCGTGGCAAAAAGTTATCTATGATTTAATTGTTTCTTGGCCGGTAAAGGTTTCTTTGTACTGCATGAATTAAAAAAAAAGAAAAAAAAAAATAACGTGGTTCGGTAGCTGTGGTAATAAAATTTGGAATGTGCTCTTTAAATTNTGGTAATCAAATTTGGAATGTGCTCTTTAAATTTTCCATTGACACGACATAACAGAGAGAACACAATTCGCGAGCTTCGCGTGGCTAATATTCAATTGCTACCTTTGCGGGAATTTTTCGCAAAATTCTGTCAATATCCTGTCTCGCTTAAGTAAAAGCTCGTGCAACGCGCATCGCGTCTTTTCATCGGGAAACACGTCCGCCCTTCGCTAGCATTTAGAAACTGCATTTACACTTCAGCGAAATTCTTCGACAGTTAGAGGGCGCGTTTCGTCTGCGGAATTCGCATGGGAAGTAACTTTGGCGAATCATGTTTCTCGATGCGAAGAAAAAAGAAAGGGAGAAAAATAGACCAAAGAACAGAAGGGAAAAGAGAAAGAAAGAACGCGAAAAAGAAGAAAGGAAGAGAATAAGAAAAGGGAAAACTTAGAGATCGGAGAGTTTAATCGCTCGCGTGGACTTCGATTTAACGGAGCCATCGATGGGCATAATTTTGGTTAAAAAAAGCTCGAACAGTGCCGAGAAATCGAATAGAATGCGAACGAGAGTTCGCGATACCGGCAGAACGAATTGAGATTTAATTTTACACGAGGCCGGATTCGTTCCGCGACCTTTCTTCGCTCTATGCGCACCGATGCACGTGTGCATCCATTGTGTACGTATGTTGGAGGTCGGCCTCGAGTGCACCGCAGGGAGTTCGAATGGAGTTTAAATCTGGGATACACGATTTTAACAACACGTCGAAACAACGTTGCTCGTTTTTTTCCCCCTATTTTTTCTCTTCTCCTTTTTTTCACCGACGACTCAACTGTTTAACCTCGCTTACGAAATAGAATCGTGGAACTCGTAATTTAGAGAATGGTTTCAATCGAGTGAACGCGTGTCACGAGGACAAGATTTGCAATCGTTTTTATATAGAAGCTTCGGATTGAAGCAAGTGTAAGCTTTTATCGACAGGATTCAGAGACAAATAGAACGTTCGTGCGTGTTATTTCAATACTTTTTTTCGAGTTAAACTAACCGTATCATTATTTTACGACCATCGCTATCGACGTTTATGGAACCAACAGTAACTCGAGTACCACTATCGAGCGAGCTAACACGATTTTTGGGTACTCGAATGAAAATAGAAAGTAACTGAGCAGCATGTACAAAGGGAGAAAATTGAAAATGACTCCCATCTCGAAATCCATTTTGAACCTTTAAAAAATTCATAGAGATTCTCTTCTTGCCGTCGGATCTCGACTGGAGTACGACGATTTTTAAATTCTGTCCGGGACAAATGTGAAAAGGACAGGCCACACATGCACGCGAAACATATTCGCATCGACGTGTGCGCGCGACCGCGCTTTTGTATCCACAGCACACGTGCGCGCGGGCGCGCAAACAGAATGGAAGAGACACACAATACGGCCGCTCAGGATTAGGTTTACTTTGCTCGAGAAGTGGAAACCTGCAGCGGAGCCCCGTAATTGAAGGATAGGACCATCGAAGCAACCGGTTATTTCTCTAAGTAAACAAGCCAAGAGAAACGGCCAGCCGGTCGGGCGTGCAAAATGAAATATCGCGGAACTTAACGGCGCCGATCCTCCACTCCCGCAATCCTGACTGTCCTCGCTCGATCCGTGCAAATAATACCTTCCTATCTAGTAAATACCTCGCCAATGGCCGTTTATGACCTGGGAAATATGAGCACTCGTTTCGAAACACCGCAGGATTCTTCAGACTTCCTGGAAAAATTCGCGAATACATTAAGTGTAAAGGTACTTCATACATGAAGATCGAACCATTGAAAGATCATTTTTCTCTGGTACAGATTTATAAATATTTATTGACTCTCCTTAAAGGATAAAAAAAATCTTTCAGTCGTCTCCTTTATTCCATCGTTAGATAACAAGATCCCGATTGAAAGGCATATCGGTGATTTCCGCGACTTTCCATCTCTCGTCTATTTCGTTACGTAAATTTGACTGGCGTTCAATTATTCAAACCGGCTTTCAAGGTTCCATTCAGTAGTAGGTACACCTTCCTTGACCCTTGCCACTCACCAGAGTTAGCCCATTACACCCAATACACCCTTTTCCCCGCCGCGAGTTTTCAATCCCTTCACCCTGCCCTTCCCCAACCACCCGTTCCAGTGCTTCTTTTCTCTACACTCGTTTCTGCCTTTTAACATAGTTTCCCGGAGAATCGGATTTCCCGGCTGCAGACGGGCTCGAACACTTTGTCCGCCTTATGCTGGCCGTTTTCACTGAAACGATGGAATTTATCGCGTTCCCGCCGAACTACTTGTGTATCCCTAATTTTTCGCGTGCCTTTTTATTCCTATCGAGGTCTACTTTAAACGATCCTGAGCGGGTATTACGAGCTTTGTATGGCGCGGAGATAAGTGAAAAGAATTAGGGATGAGAATGATGGATGAAAAAAATTATATCGATCTTTATATGAATAGCGGTGGATCCTTTTGGAAATTAAGTTACGTAGAACTTGAAGACTTATATTTACGAGTTAATATGGAGTTTGAGTAGTTGAACAGTTTATGATACTTTGTACTATCAAGTTTACCGTGTAAATACATGATGAAGCTACCTATTCGAGTGTACTTCTACTATACTAAATGCAAACTTTGTGCATAAAATTATTGGATACGGTTAATTGATGAATCATCACCTGTTTAGAGGAATCAAATTTTCACGCGTTCGAGTACCGAACACGAAAGTACGCCAACACGACTACAGTGGAATCGCAGTCGATTTGTGTTACAAGTTATCCGAGTGTGACACGGAACGAAACAATTGGAGGAATTTCCTGAAATGGAAGACAAACTCTAACGAGTCGCGATAATACAAAAGCGTCGCGCACTTATCGAGCGTGTCCAACGCGAGAGAAGAGAGCTCGTCGGCGCTTTAATAATGCGGAACCAGTTTGCGTTTACCGGAGCTCGGTTAGTGCTTAATTACGTGGACCCGTCTGCTGATTAGATATTGTTCTTCCAACTTCGCCGCCACTGTCGTCACTGTGAAATCCCGTTAATTATTTCTTGACGCCCTCTTAGACGTTCTTGTGAATCATCCCGCGCTTGTCCAGTGTCATCCGTTGTTTCGCAACTTCTTACCGAATTTCGTATTTCCCTTACCCATCCATCAGCTTTCGATTCAATTTTTGTGGCAGATGGTCCAAGCGATAGGCCAAGTCAGCATTTAGATTATTTCTACGAAAGCTAAATACGTATTCTTACGAAGGGAAAGCTTGTCCTCGCGAAAAAAATTGGGGTGACAAATCAGGCAAAGACACAATCGGTCGCAGATGTCTACATTTTATAATTTTGCAGAAGGAAAGAAAATTTTATCGAGATCGTTTCCACAACTCGTCAAGTGTTAAACAACGTAAAATCGTAAATCGGAATGTGTAAGTTATGGAAATTATACAGGAAACTTTACCGTGCCGTTAAAGCGCTTAGCCAGTCGGTAGATGAAGCAACAAACAATATCAATATTGATAAACGTCACCTGCTGCTAACATTCGCCAACTTACGAGAACTACTTAAGGGGCTAATCGACGAAGTAGCCCTCTCTCGACATAGCTTGTTTCTCGGTACATAAAGTCGCTAACGGTGTAAAGTAAGAACGAATTAACTTAATGGACGAGAACTGCGGGCGTCTCGACGCACCTACGGCAAATATTGGCCGAAGACGAGAAGACGACGCCTCGTTAGCTAGCATTTTTCTTGGCCGAAGAAAAAACGCGGTCGCGGACAATCGTGGACAGAAACCAAAAGTTATAAATAAGTTTGGACGAGTCCGGTCGAGGGGAGGACGGGTAGAAAGGGGTAAAGTGGGGTAGACGAATAGAGGGCACCGTATGCTCCACCTGAGCAAATTTCTCGGCCTCGAATTTCCGCCGGAACTTTCTTCTTCCTGGCCAAGTTCCGACAAGGGATGCAGCAATTGCGACTTAATTCTTAACCGACGCTTTCAGCGTAATTCTGAGCCAGGAGCCTGGCTACGATCGCGTATTTAAAAGTCTGATCTCTGCTTTTAATTAAGTATCCTTGAGCAGATTCGTTTCCGGAATTCCTAGAATGCGAATATAAACTAGTTGCTGCGAACGAATGAAAGGAAAGACGTGGATGGACAGATAGTAGATAATGCTTGCTTGGTTGATTAAAAGCAGCATTTTCTTTTCTATTTTTTTTGTTTTTTTGTTTTTATGTTAAAATGTGAAGCTCGTTGAAAAATGCAAATAGGTATTCAAACATGGAAATATTTGAAACCTTGTGTACGCGTTCGTTGAAATTTCATGTTACGATCGTAATTGGGACAGTTCGTTTTTTTTTTTTTTTATATATACACGTTTCAGCTTGACGTTCTTTGCGTTGTTCTATGCTTTCAAAGATTTTGGAAAATCGTACGATTTTGTATAGTAAACGCTGAAATTCTGGCTCTGCGTAATACTTTTTGTTACACACACACGAATTCACAGATACAACTGCACTTTCGGTCTGAGGGAAAATGAAGTCAGCTTCGAACGTAACATTGCGTGTCTGCACGTATATTTGTACACATTCGTGTACGTTAAACGCATATTAATGGCACGATAAAACTTGCAAATGAAAACTTCAAAATTTTATCATGCTCCACGAGCGTATGCAACATTGAACGCTCGCCGAGAACGTTTTTCCTCGTGCTTCTATCGCAATCAAAGAATTAGTTTTTTTTTTTTTTTTTTTTGTAAAGTTTATCAGAATCGTGATTCGGTGTCGTATTTCCAAAATTAGCGCTATGAAATTCAACTAGTAATTGGACAGGTTATTTTCTGAATTGTCCGATATATCGCGCGTAACGATCACTTCGTATGTCTGACCAGTGCCCGACCTATATCACTGATCACTGCACGTACAGACTTTCCGTGCAAATATTCTTTCTTTTTTGGAGCTGGTTGACGATCGGACAGAATGATTACATTCATAATGTACGTACACAATGCATTATTTATTTAATCAATGTTTGTTATTGTATTATTAATTGAATAATGCACGCAATACATATTTCATAGCTGCTATTAATTTTGATCGTTAAATTACTTTTATAACAAAGTGAAAAGAATACGGGGACAAAGTTCTAACTGATAAAAATAGTTTTACTACAATTTTACGTCCAACAATTATAAACCTTGAAGGAATTTTTAATTAACAACGGTAATTGCGTTATTTCATGGCTATGCTGAGCATCCGTATTTAAATAACTTGTTTCAATATGTATACAGCTGCATCGTATTTATATTAAACAGTGATGAAGCTCTCTCTAATGTTCCGTTACCTTAAATAATATTCGAAGCGAGGGTACCGCTGGTACCGTGATATTATTATAACGAAACACGATGAACCTGCCGTCGGTATCGATTGTTTAATTCCCAAAACGAGAAAACGAAGTTACTTTCGTTGAACGAACAGGCAAGCTTTAAAAGTTCCTTGTTGTTGTTGTACGCTCGATACAACGTTGCCCGACGAATCGGTGAAACATTATCTTCGTTCGTTTCAGACCAGTTTACCCGTTACGAAATTGCGCGACGCGAAGGTGTAATTTGTTTGCTATAAATTTAATTAAACGTAATAAGCGCGTCCATCGGGGTTGTTCATTATTGTCGATCAATCCAAAGTAGCGGAACAAAGTTTTATTCGGTCGAAACGAACTGCGTCAAGCTTCAACGGAGAATACGACGGATCGATACGAAAATTTCTAGCTTGCCACATCATCCACGTGGTTTTAATTCATCGCGTCTTAAAGTGTAATTCCAAGATTCCAGATTACAACGGTCTCGATCTGGTTTAATTAACACCATCGCTCCGCGACTTGTATTTATTCGCGTTTGATGATATAAATTGCACGATAAAAATTGGACGCTTCATTGAGATTATTCCTTTGCTAATTTGAAAATTAATTTATGTAATGCAATTTCAACTAGGTGTTTCTGCAAGCTGTGCGAATCACCCAGTGACTTTCCCTTTAAATATTCATAACTCCATGCAGTATGAATTATTTATACGGACGCATCTTCAATGACAAACTGAATGAATTAATTAATTTCAAACATTTTCAAATCTAGCATTCAACTATCTACGCTGCTATCCTCGTTTCTTTTTTTCCTTTTCTTTTATTTATTTTTTTTAATCAATATCCTCTCCATTTCTCAATCCTTCTTACTGATATTTTTCAATTAATTCGTGTAATCGAATTTGTACCGGCACCCTCATGCCACGATGCACTATGCTCGATTAAACGCGAGCCAGAAATCGCGCCAGGGCGTGCGTAAAACACAAGATTGGATGGAGCGTGGTTTGGCAGGTCGAACTCGCAAACTTTCGTGCAAAGTACAAAATATGGCGCATTGGAAGGGATACTGACACGGCGCAAAAATTGCTCCCTCCAGGGAGATAAACGTTTCCGGTTTCGCTGGCACCAACTTCTTTCGAATCGAATGAACCATGACTCACTTATCAAATTGGATTCTAACTAAACGAAACTTTGTTTTACTTTACGGAACAAAATTAGTACGTTGTATGAAACAACGCTTGTTTCGAAAACAAATTAAATTAAGATTTAAAAAAAAGAATTAACTTTTTTCTACGATACTATAAATTAAATGTTAGAGAAATTCCGTTCACTTACCATGCATTCACCACCGATACAGACATCCGTACCATCCGTGTAGCATTTGGTGCCATCCTCCACCTTGTCCGCTAGCTGGACCACGATCGTTTCCTCGCTGTCGAGCTCCAAAACCTCGGTTGCGTCGTGCGGAAGCGTCTTTTCGACGGACGTTTCCTGCCTGAGCCGGTTCCCGGTATTCTCCAGCGATTGTTCACCGCGGCAGATCAAAGCGCACGGCCTGGCCGGGTCGTAATGCGGATACCATTTCAGCAGTTGTCCGCTGTATGGCACGTCGTCGAACGCGGCGCATTGCTCCGCCCGGAAATCGCTCGGGTTTTCGCAGGGCTGCAATCAAAAGAAGAGATTTTGTCTTGAAATGGTTCCCTCTGGGGATCTGAGTCGAGACGTTGGTATTATTTTATTATTTTAAATGGACAATAAAAATTTGGGACAGGGGAGATAGTACTTTGATTGAAAAATAAAAAAAATTTTAAGGAAGATCGATTTATTCCTCGACCTTCGACCTTCTTGTAGAATGATTATATTATATTATATTATAGTATTCGATTTGATTTCGTTAAAAAAAAAATTATTCGCGTAACAGAACATATTGATAATCACATTATTATTATTTGGCTTCAATTTATGCTACCTTTTCGGAATTCTATGTTTTTAAACACACTCTTGTTCCGCTGGCACAGTTTACATTGAAATTATTACAAGAAATCTTTCAGGATTTTCACGGAGCTAAAGGCAAAGGCGTACATTTCGATGGAGCAGATCATTACCCAATTAGGTCGATCGTTATCGATATTTTAAGATGTCCATTTTCAGACGCGAATATTCTTGATTAACCAAGGAAACTGCTTTTCCTATGTAATTCGCGGTTCATTTGTATTTTACGTGAGATTACTCGACGGTCACGACGGACGCTTTTACAAAATTATTCACACGTTTCCTGTTGCTACCTTTTCATTTCAACGCTGTTATTCCATGCTGCGCTGTTTAATCGTTTAACGCTCAATTAACTTCATTTACTTTTTCCTTCAGAAGGAATTAACAAACAAAGGGCAAGCAAAATCAACCACCAAATGAAAAATTAATTCACGGAAACCTGATCATAAACAAAATGAGCGAGTTTACTACGGGGAACAAAATTAAAAGCGGTAGATGTTTCGTTTGCGTTTCGCGATATTCGATCATTTACGGCAAGAGACGAGTCAGTCAACAAACTCAACCGTGCCGAAGGCCGCTAATTATCGGCGTAATTAACGGCTTGGTAATCAGATCGGATATGACTCGAGGGCATTTCGATTGTACGTTTTTGCTCGACGCTCCGAGTTCACTTCGATCCTCGACGAGCGAACGAGCCGCGATGTAAATTGACCAAAGCGAAGAGTTCATTACTGTCGACCATCCTATTCATTGTTGTCTCCATTTTTCCAACTGTTCGGCTTGAATAGAATCGAAGCAGGATTGAATTAATCGGTTCGGTCCAATGATTAATCGTAGCCTCTCTCGTTTAAGTTGATAGGTTACTTAGAACGGCTTTAACAAAATAATTTTTCACCAACAGGATCGTTCGGTTGATTCGTTTCAATCGTCCTTTTTTTTTTAACGACCACATTATCTCCTATATTCACGAACTTGAAAAATTCTTTGTAAGTTTCACTCTGTTACAAACTATCGAATACTCTCAAGATGTAATCGAATTATACAACGATAGATCTTAACGCAATGAGAAGTTTCAGATTCCAGGTAGATACGAAATCAGATTGCATCTCGTGAAACCAGAACTTCGAACTATGAACGAAGTTAAAACTTCGACTATCGATATAAACATTAACTTATAACGAATTAACGAATTGTAACACGCGTCACGTGTTACTCGAGTAATCTCATTCGTGTGTCCGAAAACTGTTGAATAAAGTCACGTTCGCCTGGCGAAAGGAAATATTTCATAAATGGGCTTCCGTTGGACGTACGTAACGACCATTTCTATGGAAAAACTGTACGTGTCAGCCACTGTTTCCAGTAATTATCCGATTCGACGAAAAATATATAGGCAAATGGGTGCAAAGTTTCGAGCGATGGTCTCTCGGCGACTCGTGTGCTCGCGTGTGTTTCATTGTTGACAGAGCACCGGTCGATTTTCAACAACGGGGACATCAAAGTTCCGTGTCACTTTCCGCGTTCTAACGAAGCTGATTAACAACTGTGCCAGCGGTAATTAATTAACACGCCACGCTAACTGTAATTTAGTTAGATCAGCTTGTAGTTATTTGGGTCTCGGTTACGTAAGCGTTCCTTTCTTCCTTTTATACCGACAAAATTTCGAATTATAACGACTGTAAAAAAATATTTCAACGTATTCACATTTTTCAATAGCCTTTGTATATTTTAAACTTAATTACAACTCGAATATTATGAATTTTTCGAATCACAAATTTTAAATGAAATTTGAAAGAACGAATTTTCGTTTTTTTTTTCTGAAATTTAATTTCTGACAACGTCGAAGGGGTTCATGGTTGATTAATCGAACGTTTATAAATCGTCTATAAATTTCAAAAGTTATACGTGATATCATTGTCGTAATCTGTTTTATCATCCTCGATATCGACGCCATAATTAAACGAGTGCAGACGACGCGACAGGGGAGAAGTATGTTTGTGAAATCGATGGCTCGTAACGTTTCCGGTGGGACGACGGATCGAGAGATTGCCTGAGGCAATATTTTTTTTTATTTTCTCGTGCGATCGGGTACTTTTGGCGCGAAAAAAACCTGATCTCTGGGTTATTTTTTTTTAATTTTATTTAATTTCTGCCATCCTGTTGCCAACGTGCCATTTAATCTGCATATTAGTTCCCTTTCTGCTCCCGATAAAAAAAAACCCCTAAAAAAAAACAAAAAAAAAAGAGAGGAAAGAACGAAACGATCTCTATTAAATCCTTTCATTATTATATTATATTAACAAGTTAAATTAAACGCAGCGAATTTTTACGAAACAATCCTTTCAACGATCCATTTCCATTCACGGTTCGACTTGAAATTACTTCGCAAACAATTCCATTCGACCCTCGAAGAAGATGAATGGAAAATGTTATTCAGACGTTACAGAGGTGAACATTTTCAGGTTAAAATTGACTCTATCAATGGAAAGCCTTTTTCCTATGAACACACACACACCCCGAGCGAGCGCGCACACAGGCACGCCAGCTTTTGCATTTTTTTGTCGGTTCGTTTTTACGCGGAAATCCCTCTCGTTTTATTTCACCCTCTACATCTGTCCCTCACCAACCCCTCTGCGTCGCGTCTCGCTTTCCACCTATAGTTTTCTCGTGGAACAGCGGCGTCGAATTACCCGGCGATCCATCATTTCTCGCGCCCGGAATGCAAAACGCTACTTACGGGACACCTGTTACTGGTTGCTATAGGCCGATAAAAAATTCGATGCACCGGCAAAAAAAAGGAAAAAAAAAAAAAAAAAGAAAAATCACTGATACCAGCTTGTATAGGATACGGTCGATGACAATGCTACGAGGTGAAAGCAGGTAATTTCTTGTGTAAATACCGGGATGATGGTACAAGATAATTCCTTTTCGATAATAAAGTTCATTTATAGATTTTACGTTTTTAAAGGGTACAAAATCAAATAAAATTTTTCTCAAGCCAGATTTTCCTCGTGAACAATTTACCCCTTCCAACGAAGATAAATAGTAAAAAAAAAAACTAGCATTCATTTAAAGGGCTGTTAAGAAAATAATAAAAGTATTACGTAATTCTATCCACTCTCCATTTATCTTTACAGGAAGAATAAATTGTCTTTTGATTGCACAACGATAATCATTGTATTCGGTACACAGAAAGTTAATTCACCGACCTCGGCAGTCTTTAGGACACCGTCACAGACACATTCGTACGTAGCTCGTTGGACGAATTTTATTCCGAAGCTGTTTCACATTCAGAGAGGAAAAAACAGAACACGCTTCAGCATTGCAAAGGAGATCTTTTTATCTGCGAAACAGTAGACGGAGTAGACTATTCGTGGATTAAATGTAGTACACGAACGTTATCCGTGCCGCGTCCCGTGGATACTGTCCTAGCTATCTTTCATCTGTTATTTCAAAGAATTTCCGCTCTGAGGGCGTTATTATTTAGCCCGCGTCAGTGAAAGTAATTTTCACCGGTTGAAAGAGGGTGACAGTATCCTCCTTCCGGTCGTTCACTTTTCCTACGTTTACGCAGACACACCCCCGGTATTTCACCCCTGGCGACCGGCGTAACGCTTTCAATTCTTAATCCCCCGGGATTATATCACAATTATGACAATGGGATTCAACCGCTGTTACCTCGTGTTAACATACTATTACCATTTTTGTCATAATAATTATTAAACGCAAACATTGCCCAACGTGATGGAATTTCGGTCTCTGCGAGCTACTATTCGAAAACAAAGGATTAACTTCCGTGCGTGTTAACATTGATGAAATTTGCACATACATGAATCCTTTATCTCGATTTTTAAGACGTTTCTTTCCTCTTTGCTCCGCTACATACTTTATTTATAAAGAATTTCTTTGGATACCCGAATACTTTATAACTATTAAAAGTCTGCCAATTTTTATGTATTTATGGAACATTTGAAAGCACAAGAGTGCACAGAATGCAGATAGTAAGCAAAATATATGTAAATAAACTCGTAATATTTGGTAAATATTAAAATTGCCTATCTAGCTTCTACTTTTTTAATGATCGATTCATATAGATTTGAATCTGTGTAAAAAAAAATCGGCCCAATTATTACTCATTAAATTTGATGCACTCTTCAATCGAGAATCTTAAGATTACAGGATAAGCACGTTCGTGTTGAGGCTTTTTCATTCAGGACACTCGTCAGAGGATGTCGCGAGAAAGGTATTAGCCATTGTTTCCGGTTCAGGTAGCGTAATCGGCTAAAACGTCTGGCAAATGCCTAGCGGGGATTCAAGGGAACGATGGATGTAGAAACGTTCTCGCGTAATGAGTAGTTGAGATTCCTTGTTAAGGAGCGTCTCAACTCTGCACTGCGGCTTTCGCGGTTCCCAACCCGGTTTCGCATAGTTTCTTCCCCTTCTGCGTTTCGCCCTGAGCAGGCGGCCACCATCCCCCTCGAAGTCTAGCCAACGGAACCAGACTTCGCTGCATCCGTCCCGACGACCAACGGCCAGAGAATCTGTCCACGATATATCATGCATCGCGTACGAGTTTCCGGCATTGCCGTATATCGTGCTCGAAAACTTTCGCGAATGAATAATTTTGAGGGTGGATTAAAAATTGAACTCGGCAACGAAAGAATTTTTTCAAGGGTGGCAAAAGTTGTCGAAACGAAACCAGAGGAAAGATGGAAGCAAAAAGATGAGTCGCGATCAATTTTTAAGCATGATGTTTTTTGTTCAGATTTAACGAGTATCCGAAGTTTCAGTTCGTGTTATAAATATGTACTCTTTGGAATAATTAAACTGATTTCCGCTTTTAGTATCAGATTTTGTATTCACGAGTTTATGAATCATAAATGTGCCAGAGATACAAGTTTCAACAGAGAATACGCTATGTAATCGTGAAGTATCGACGTCAAAGATATCGCGTGTAATGGAGAAATTGTAGTTAAAAGCGGATTCGTTTTGGGTCCCCTTTCAAGAATTCGTTTTAGAGTATCAGCGTGGTCAGGCGAGGCCAGCTATGTCAAAAGGGAAACACAATCGCGGCGTAAATTACCCGAGGAGCGTCGCTTCAAAGCGGAGAAATGCAGAAGAAAGAACGCGAACGACTATGACGACGATGTCGACGTTGGTGAGGAAGAGGAGCGGAGAGGAAAGAATATGATTCACCTTCGACGATGTCAAAGTCGCAGAGAGCGCTCGGCTTGGTGAAATAGCTTATGAATACCCGCTCATTGAGGCGCGGTAAAAAATAAAGGAGAAAGTCGAGGAAGGTAGCCACATCGTCTTGGCCGTCTCCGTCGTCTCCGTCGCCTTCGTCGACGCCGTCCAAGATTCGGACCTCGTATCTCTCGAGAAGATAGAAGCACGCCTTGGAAGGCCATTTTCTCCATCCGGCGACCAAGTGACGTTTCTACGTCGACGGTATAAAGGAAAACACGCTCATGGCCGTTTCTAGCTCCTACGATAACACCGCACCGCTCTTTTTCACCAAGACTGGTCGCGAAAAGAAGAAACGGGGGTTCGAGGAGCTCCAGGATAGGGGTTGCTCGAAAACGCTTGCGAAAATAACGTTTCTAAAACGTGTCCGGGACAAGTGGCCGCTAGCAATCCTGTTACCTTCGCGGGATCATTTGGGAAATTTGTGGAAATATGCTTTTCCGTCGAGTGGTCTTGCTTTCGAGGGAGTAACGGGAATCTCCAGCTTCGTTTCATCAGAACTCGAATGGGAATTTGGAAATTACATCTTAGGAATGGTATGGGAGAATTTTGACGTATCGAATTCGACGATTGCCCGAAGAATTCTGGCTATTCGTGGTAGCCTCGGTTATTTGGAAAACGAGGAAATTCTCGAGGTGGAAAAATATCCAGCGTTCCAAAGAATACTTCAGCTTTAAAAGATCCCTTACGACTTAGAAAAGAATAAAAATGTAGAGGTCGTTTGCAAATTTTTACGGTACCCCATTCAAAATTGAAAATCAAATTTCGCACCGAAATTCTCCTTCGCGATCCCGATTCCAATTCGAGATCTTGTAGGGTCGATCGATAGTTCGCGAACTGGGACCATCATGGTTTTGGAGGGTGAGAGGGAGGAGAACGTAGAGAAGAAAGAGAAACAGAGGAAGCCGGCACGTTTCTCGATTATCCGTATTTACGGAAATTCCGTGCACGTTACACCCGATAACTTTCGTAACGGATTACTCGTCGAAAGTTTCTGCCAGTGTGAGAGAAAGAGGTAGATAGAACTCACCCCGATAAACTACACCGAGCGAATCGTCAATGCAGTCAAATGGACCCGGAGGGTTGCCATCGGCTCAAAGGGATGAAAACGTGTCCGTCCTTGGGAATTTTCATTTCATGGAATTTCTCGGTGACTCGCCTTCGAATAGTTTACACGGCGACCCCACTTTCTTCTCGATGCGACAACGAACACGTTGGCCTACGTCTTAGAATGTTTTTTTCGGTGAATACGAGACTCCATTCTCGATTATAGAATACAATGGGACGTTTCCACTGTTTTTGCTTTATTTATTTATTTATTTATTTATTTATTTATTTTTTCACTTTTTTAATCATTATTCGTAATTGTTGTTTACCTCATATTCAGCTAGAAGAGCGTGTTTTCTTTACGAAATTTCTGTACAATTTTTTGTCACGAGAGGTTANGTTTCCACTGTTTTTGCTTTATTTATTTATTTATTTATTTATTTATTTATTTTTTCACTTTTTTAATCATTATTCGTAATTGTTGTTTACCTCATATTCAGCTAGAAGAGCGTGTTTTCTTTACGAAATTTCTGTACAATTTTTTGTCACGAGAGGTTAAGATAACTTCTGAAAGCAGAAATCTGGACAAAATTGAAAAACTTTGGAGGACGTAACGAATGAAATGAAAAAGCTACGAAGTTACAAGAGTAAACTGTCGTTGATGCAATTTTTCCTGAGAAGACAGAACTACGATTCTGCTAATATCTTCGAATCGATTTATCGCCGAATGTAGTCGGTGTTATTTACCGAAACGAGCAAAGAAATTATCTCGGTAGGAAATGTACGAGATACTGAAAGAACAGGGTCAACTTTGCACAATTACGTAGAACGCAATTTCGTTATCGCCGATCTGTATCCAGATCGTAGTACCTTTCACGTTTCGGTTGTTAGGTATCGAGAAGTTTCCCGTGTGTTGCAGCAATATCCGAAAACGACACTTATCGACGACGATTGAGGATCGAAACGTGCAAACCTTTTGCTCGCTATTAAAGCTACTGGACTGGAAAAGGAATGAAGTTGGAAAAGAGACTGATCCTACGGTCAACATAGAAAAAGCCAAATCGATTAAGAAAGCTTAAGACTCGTTCGCGATTGAGTTAACGCCAGCGTCTTCTTTCTGGCTATTTAAACATTTCTTTTTGTTTTTTAGCAATATATCTCTTTAACACTGGAACTATCGAAGTGGTTAAAATTACTGGTTTACAATTGTTCGTATAAATTCTATAAATTCGCAATGGTGCATTTTTAGGAATTTTTTAACGAATAAAGATTTATTTCCTTCGTACTTTACATTGTTTTCTCAAATACCTTTTATTTTCGTATACTTTAATCGTCGACAGTTGTAGCGTTAAAATCCTTTCACATTTATCAAACTTTGCGTCGTTTAACCCGAAACATGGAACGTGTTACAATTCAATAGTTGCAAACAGGAAGATGATATAAACGGTTTGCAATAATCGGTTGGCTGTAACGAGGAGACGAGTATCTACATAGCAGGGCAAACAAGAAACGGAATGAAGATGCATCCGGTGAACATTGCCAAGTTTACACTTCGAAACGGTGGCGTTAATTCCAAGGACAGATCCCTTGGATAACAAGAACGGTCGATCGTAGAACCACTCGCCAGTTCTTCCAGACGCCCACGGATTTCGACGATTTTAATCCTGAACGCCCGGATTCGACTTGATCTACCAATTCCCGACAGCAACTCTCTACTGCAAACAGATTCAACCCTGTTCTCAACCGCGTTGCAATGGCGCCCCGATTCTCTTCGGTTCGACCTGATTTCGCTTCGTGTTCTTCGTTAATCATTTACTTTGGCTTGTGAAAGATTTTTCGATTACCGGTGATAATTAGATTCTTTAGAATCAGTTTATAGGTTTCCAAGGTTTTCCGAGTTTGGAGAATCCATGAAGTTTAAGGATATCGATGTATTTTCAAACTAAAATACTCAGAAATTATGTTTTGCGTCTTCTGGTCATAATTGGTTCCAATTGACCGTTAAAATAAAAAAGTTTGAAAGTTTCATAAAATAGCAACGATAATGGTATTTAAAAATAATTTTGTACGTAATGGGATCATAGATATATTGGTTGACTAGAACATTTTATTTGACGTATAGTTAACTATGTTTCGATCCCGATTGATAGATTACATATTTCTCCGTGAATATTCTGTGCAACAAGTTCAACTCTATTTCAGGTTACGGTGTAATTGCCTCTGGTTTCATCGAATTCGACCTCAATCAGGCCGTTTGATACCGTTCGTTAGCCATTGACGTCAAATGATCAACTACGTTTCATCATGTCAATTACACATTTAACCCGTTACTATTTCTACTTTAAAATCGACAAACCAGTAACCTAATGTTTGCAGAAATTTTTCGTTTCAACCCTTCCCCCCCCCCCGGAAGACGCACCATCGATCATTCCGTACGGAAACCGCGTTTGAGAAGCAAATTAATTTTTTCGTTCACTTTCCGAAAGCACTTTTTTTTTCTCGAGGTTGGTTCTTATGCTCGCTTTTAATTTTAAACTTTCATGAAAACGACCACAAACGAGCTCGGTTTCAATCGATCCGAGCTTCGTTCATGGGATTTACTTTTTATGAAATAAAGTGGACTTCTATTTGATTCATCCTTTCATTTTGTACCGTAGAAGGATCATTTGTTTTTGCGTAATTATCCTCTCTCGATTATGAGAATTCTCTTTCCCTTTTAATCCTAGAAACTTTTTATCTTCGTACATCGTTACGATCCGGTTTTTATTTCCTGATTATTTCTTTTCCTGCTACAGTACGCTCGGACAAACGTTCAGGAATATCGTTTGAAACGAGAAAACGCGGGTCAGCTGAATGAATCACTAATTAAAGCACGAGGACATCGATCGAAGGATACACGCATTAGGGGCAAATGCAACTTTGTTATTGACCGGCAGGCAACTGCCCTTGGTTTCATGGAAACTGACCTGATTTTCCTTCGCGTTCTTCGTCAGGTATTGACGTCAAGTGACCTTTCGCGTCTCAACCGTTGCACGCTGCATCGCGCGGATGCTTTAATGCACGTTTATAGGCCGCGGATGCATAATTAATTTTTTTTTTTCGAATCGATGGATCGCCTCTTCCTTTCGTTTCAATTAATAAAAGTGGCGTCAATGAAGCGACATTGAAGGAAACGTAAATACACGAATCATCCGTAAAAATATTTTCCGAGGAGTCCAATTTTGTTTCAGCGATATTAACCTCGAAATTTCAGCGTCTATGCTCGCCACGTTTCGACGAGAGTGTTCGATAAATAAGTTCAACCTCGTTTCGGACTATATTGTAATAACTCTTGGTTCCGCAAAATTTGACCCGGTTTTACTCGAGCGCCCAGTCCGTGGACCAATGACGTCAGATGATCCTTCTCGAATCGACCGCGAAATTAACACGGCTTTAATCTCTCTCCTGCTGCGGCCGGTCCCTTTTCATTAAGCTGTACGCTATTAATATAACCGAGTGTTTGGCTTGATGAAACAGTACGTTTGAAAATTGGACTCTTTAATCGACCTCCTTTAGAAATAGCTTAATATCCATACATTTCTTTTCCATTAAACATTTACACTCTTAAGTATCTCTATATCTCACCAGTTAAATACAGAATTAAACACGCCAACCACCATCTTTGGAACTAACCAGATAATTCAACCACCGTGCCTAGTTTCTCAAAATTTGTCGTCGTACCCCTATCAGCACCGAATGGAACCAATTTGCCTTTCCTATCAGTTGCCAGTTCCTTTCAAACCCCCATTTAACTCGCACTTGCCGCTCATTGCCGACCACTGATGATCTAGGTTACGACTGTACACATGCAACTGCACAGAGACGCACAGACCTGCATGCAGACACACACGGGACTCGTGTGCAATCGGCCACGTATACACGCGTGCACGCACAAAGGGATATTCACGTGGCAGAACGTCTCGTGCACGGAAATGCAGTACTCTGCACGGTTCGCGGAATGCATTTCTGTGATTGCTATCAGAGACAGGACCGTTGCTCGTCAGAATGCAACGTGGATTCGGATCCTGATCCAGAACGTATCTCGTCCACGCTCTCTCGTCCTTCGAGCTCCTTCCTTTTTTTTCCCCTTCTTTCGCTCTCTGTTTTTCGCTGCATCTCGCGTCGAGGCGACCACCGGTGGCCTTCTCGCGTTCGTTTTTGCGGAATCTCGATTCAACGAGCCACAGGGCCACTAAAAACGTTTGTTTATCGATTCGTGAACCGAAAACGTTTGACAACGCGCGACACTCGCAACGTGGAAGCGAAAAATAAAAATGGGACCCGTTGTTTGTACGCGTGGCTGTGTCCTCCGTAAAATATTTGTCTTTGTCGGGGTCGCGTGAAATACGACGGATACTCCAAAATATTTTTCCGCGACGCGCGTAATATTTTGAGCCGTCTGTACGCTCCAGGAACTCCTGTAGATTCCTTTGGAACAAAGTCAGATTATCCTTTTGTGTTACAGTGGAAACGTGCTGTGTTAAAACGATCGAAAAAATTTCCGTTTCGACGATATACGGTGATAATCGAGGAATTTGTTTTGCATAAATTATGCTATTATGATATTTGAATAGTAAAAATGTTAAATCTACGCCTCTATGCGTCCTTTCGTCTTTAATCGAGAGCGTAACGAGTCACCTTGAGACACGTCATTTCACGCAATACCATTGTTAAACTTCAACTTGATAAATCGACACAATTGCGCTATTTTCTACCGCAAACAGGGGTGGCTTACTTCCAAGCATACAATTTTAAAACGCAATTCACGATGTAGTTAAAATCTTCAATTATCAATCAAGCGCAGTCACGAATACAATTAAACATGCATCCGCTTCATTTTACAAAGATAATCTAGTCCATGTACGAGCTTGACGAATATAAATTCACAGTTCACATTTAAATCATGTCGATCTTGAACCTGATTAAGTAACAATTATAGCGAAGTACGTTGGCAGCGCCTTATGAATTTCTCGAGATGTCACGTAACGATTTCGACGAACTCCATGTGACACCGCAGTGCCCTTGAAATCTAATCGAGCCAAACCGCAACCCTCTGTCGTGACCGAGATTGCGGTTTCGCGGCATGCATACGGCCGGGCCGTAACCCATTCCCGACGGCTCTTGTACGCGTTAAGAAAGACAAAGACGTCCGATTATCGAGGCATCGATGAAAAATACGATCGGGCAACGTTCTCGACGCCAACTATGCGTCAATGTCCTGTCCATGCGCGAGAGCGATGCTTCAGAGGATTTAGGAATCGCGAAGTTGCTGAAACGTTCGCGTTTTCGTACGCCAAATTTCTCGTAACGCTTGATCCTTATTTTTTTTATCAAACTCGTATTAATTACTTCGTTGGAATTTTTAAAGCATTTTTTAACTGGGTTTCGAGTGGTAGGAATACGAGAAAAGGGTGCTCTTCTTTTAAAATTTTGATAATTTTAAGATTTTCTTTTATGCGAATTCTATTTCACGAGAATAAAAAATGATTCAAAGATGAATTATTAACACTCGCACGACGCGACGTAGCATCCATTTTTTTGCGAGGAATCTTCTCGACTTCATGATAGGGAGGAAGGGAGAGAGAGGGAGAGAAAAGCATGGAAATAGAGAAGTAGATTTTCCATGTAAACGGGTCAGAAGTTCCTCGTCCCTGGTCTCTAGACGTATCAAACACGATCGTAAAAAATTAATCGCCCGGAAAGCGGAAGTGTGCCGGCAATAGTCTGTTCCCGTGGACGGTTATACGCTACGCGTCGATGCATTATCGGGGGTTGTTGCACTGTTCAAAGTTCGATGACGGTTGTGTTCAGGAATAGTCTCAAGTACTGTTCACTTGATTCAAGTAATCGTGTTAAAATAATCGAAATAAAAAGTTGACTTTAATCGGAAAGGATTAATGAAACAATATCGCTCTTTCCTTTTATTTCTTTCTAAATAACATTGAAACAACTTTTGTACGATCCTTTTATTTCCAACTTTTTAACTTTCATCGAATTTATTTACCTTAACCAAGCTCCGTGAATATTCGTTTAACCAGGCATTAATAATTCTTCGCTTTAATTTAAATTCCGTTCGAGACCACATTGTTGCAGGGACGATAATAACACCCGTAGCCCGTATATCGTTTTCATTTCATAAAATAATAATAACTCTACCGGTGACACGGTTGGAATACTGGTTACTACTTAATTAGATCGCTCGGGATTATGGTAACTAAACAAATTCGTCCCACTCTATAGTGATCCTGCGAAAATACTGTTCGAAACCGATTCAATCGGACCGATCGAAGATCGTACTTTAACGATTTCAATCGAATCGTTTCGTTGTTGTCACGGATGGGATCGATGATTAATAATAAAGATTGAGCGACAAACACCGTTCTAATTGTTATAATGAAACGGTTTGGTGAAATTTAAATCTCGTAAAAGTCATGCTTGACGCGTATGCGTAAATATGCTACTAGCTCTCTCCAATCCTGACCAACAGCGGTAAATCGATATTTATATATATTATTATCAAGAGGATGAGTTGGTCATGGTTCATTATTGTAAAGCCCAGCGAATGTTGTCGCTATAAAATCATTGGTAACTGAATTACTAACGCGATAGTGCCCGATTCCGAGGCGTCGCCCGTACGCGTTACACGCTGTAATAATTAATTAATGTCCTCTGCATCATCGTTGGCGTTTATACGACCAGTTTATTCGTATTTTTGTGGCCGCGTGAACGATCCCGATAATAAAGGGAGAAACGCGTCAAAGGGAGTCTTATCGTTTGTTCGATTTAAAAAGGAATATCGTAGCTTTACAAATCGTGCGATTGATTTTTCCATCTCTTTTTTACTCCTAGCTTTTTCAAGCGTTTTTATTTTACTCGTTGTTCCGATATAATAATTCTCGCTCGTAATTGTTGGTCACTGTAATTTCTGGTTTTGCATAATGCTCTCGTTAAACGCGTTTGTGGCTTTTTTTTACGCGCGCTTGAGCTCTGTCCCGCTGTGGTGATTTCAACGCCTCGCAAAAACGCGTATTTTCGCATTTCGTTAATCGTGTTGCGTTCAATTAATTTTCGACCGTCGAACGATTTTCGATGGAGCAATTGTCGTGGTATTGTTTTTTGGTAACGAGACGCGGGGCGGAAGGCACGAATCGAGCGAAATAATATTAACATGCTGGCACCGCCAAATTTTTCCCCGCCATTCTTTGTATTCTCGTTTCTTGTATTTAAAATTGATGATAATTCTTTTTTATCCTGATAATTATAGAGGACAAAAGAATTGGAAGTGGTTTGAACGTTTATATTATAAGTGGAAACATATGCGAAAGAGCGGTTGGTGACTTTTAACTAAATTCGAACGTAATACCGTGCACACAAACATACAAGCTTGTCGTAATTTAAGGCTGACCGCACTTTGAGAGAAGTTTTAAGCACTATTAGTCCGACGAGATTCAACGAGGTTTAAAGCGGAGAATCTAAGTATAATATAGTACACTCTATACGCCATTATTCCGCGTAAATACAACTTTAACTCCGTAGTTACGACAATTCGAAATTTCGCGTAATTCGCTTAGCGGCTAACGAGTGAGTAATTTCAAGCGTTCGATCGACTCTAATAATCAGACATTACCGTACGCTAAACGAAAAAGATTTTAAGATTATCGCTATAAATTATGCGTGTTCTACATGAGAACGTTTAAAAGTGAAATCACCGAAACGCGATTACTTGAAATGGAAAAATTTCTGCTCGTTCGATCAGATTACAGAAATCTCAATTATCGCGCGAATAAATAGAATCTTATTGGTTTCCATGATCCTCGCTTTTAATTTACCGTCTAATGGATACAGAGTAGCTGTACGAACGTCACTCGATTCATTGTTCCAAATCTTTCCATTTTCGAAATGAAGCGGTTCTGTGACCCTCATTTTCTGAGTAATAAAGTAAGTCGATTTTAGCCGGTTCGCTCGAAAGCTTCGTAAAAATTCCATTTATACGCCACCACGGACCACTCCAGGAACTGCTTTAATTTTCCTCTAAAATTCATATACTAAATTTCTCGCTACTAATTACAAATTACACACAACGTTCCTCCGTAATCTTTAATTCTGCCTGGAAAATCCCTGCCTTTCTTTTTCCTACTTTCTTTCGGTGGATCGTTCGATGCAAATGAGACTACATAATTACAAGCTACGCTATCCTGCTACGTATAATATAATATGTAGATACCATTTCGTGGATGAACAAGACCCAGAAGTATTCACAATCTTCGTGTAATCATACCTCTCAGAATTTTCTGTACTTGGACACAAAAAAAGAAACAAAAAAAATATCCACACTTCGGTAAATTAAACTCGGAATAAAATATACCTCAACCTAACATCTTATTGTTCTTCTGTTGCTTTTTAAACTCATATTCGTATATAATACTACATTTTATACATCCTTTTATCATAATCTAAAACTCTGCTTTTTAAATCATTGTTCGACGTGCAACGTCGTTAGAAGACGTTCTTCGCAGCAAATTTCCCTTCTTTTTCCCTAAAATGTATAGGAACCACAGCCATGAAATACACACTGGCCTATTACGAGTGTTAACAGAGTACAGCCTGGAGCCGGAGACAGAGGGAAACCCGAGGGCTGGAAATCTGAATTCACTGCACGCCTCTCCGTTTCGTTATGCTAATGATGTTGTGGTCCCTTTTTCTTCCTGCTCGTTTCATCCCCCGTGATTCTTTCAGCCATTCGACCCTTCCTGTCCGCTGCGAGGCGTATTTCTTCTCCGTCCTACGATCGCGTTTCCGCGTCGTCAGTGTGAACAATTTATTGTAAAACGCGAGCAGTGTGTGGGTTCTAGGTCGAATATTAATGGCCGAAAATGCGGCCAGCTCGTTTCGTCGCGACTCTTTCTCTTTTTCTGCTTTCTCGTTCGATAACCACGACGCTCTCCGATTCTCGATGCTCGCTCGATTCGATCGTATTCGTATTGTTTATAGGACTGTTTCGAACAGAGAATGCTCGAGAGTTCCTTAAACGTGAAACACTGTGACCGTATTTGCGAGGCAAAAGAGGCGGTTTGAATTGTTATTTCTGTGCGAAAAAGCAGGTGGAGATATTAAATTTGTTATTTTATCGAGCGTTCCTTTTTTTATAATTCTTCATAATTCTATGGAAACCGAAACCAATGGTATGAAAAACAAAGTGCATTGTTATGGTATGATGCACGAAACGGGAGAGGTTGAAATTTTTTTTTTTTCCTTCAGTTTTTCGAGTTTCGCTGTTTTCTGAAATATACATTAACGAAGAAAGCTTGGCGAGCAGCTTTAATACAAACGCAATAATAATTTCAGCGGCCAGTAATTATCTCAACATCGCGGAAACGGAAGGAATGCATTACATGTGAGTTAAATGGATTTCACGTGGCGAGGAAGTTCTATTATTTATAATTGCGCCAGCGCAACGGAGACCAACAATTGCTCCGCTCCTACCGAATGAGATATTAATACCTCAATGAAGTTATAATTACAAGCGCTCAGAATTAAAAGTAAATGAACATTGACACCACAAATTACCCTTATGATATTTCCAACACGAAAATCTCGTTTCTCAATTTATATACATATTCTGATTTACACTCCCTTATCCACGGAATATAAAATCGTATCATTATCCGTTACGTTTTAACTTTGAAACGTATATCACAATTTTTACAGAAAACAGAACGCTCATGGTAAATCGATAATTAGCAGACGTATAAAGCGCCACGTTCGAAACAGTTCCGCGACTTTACGAGGGCACGATGTAACAGAACACATCGCCGCGACGCGACACCCCTAAATGCGGCATTAACGTTCCCATAAAGTTTCAATTACTCGAGTAAAAATTATCGCCCCGTATTTTCTACGATTTTATCTGCCATATTATTTCCATTCAATTCCATCGAAAACCGTGCTTCGTTGTCACGAATCAAATTATAGATTCATGCTGCGACACTGTTCAGATGAAAAAATCATTCCTATTGAAGCCTGAATAATCTATACACGTGCAAACACAAGTCGATTCATTCCCGAAATTAAGAATTCATTTGGAATTAGAATTTTATCGGTCGAGCTGACGTCGTTGTCGCCTATGTGCACGCGACGAACGCAATCTGCATTCAGAGTGCATTGTCGGCATCGATGCGAAGTAAATCGAGACTCGACCACCGAGTTATCCGTTTTTCTTCCACGTGGAAACAGGTGAGCCGTCGCACCGGATATCCACGAATGATTTACTAGCCGACGGTTGCGCTCGCGGAAGCACGTGAGGCCGATTGATTTTATATTTTTTAAATATGCCGAGCTTGGAGATAAAAATCCCCGTTTTATCGCGCCACGTGCGTCGGAATCGAAATGTTTAAGACGATTCTCGCTGGTTCTCGATCCTCCTACGTGTCTCTCTTTCTTTTTATTTAACGAGACGCCGCGGTAGCTCTTCCAAGAGATTCTCGGAACCTCCCATTATACTCTTTTTATTTCATTGTTCGAATAAGATGTTCGGTGTGTTTTAACAGCGTTGTAAACGTTTCGACACAAAGAAATAATATTGGATAAACAGACCGAGAATACACGTTTCCATGTCGTTGAAAAATAATATAAAAAGAGAAATTACAATATTTTTAAGTATCACGTATTAATGGATGGAACAATTAGAATTTTAAAATACAACTTCCCTTTGAAACGATGGGATTTTCTAAGGAACACAGTTCAGAAAAAGGTTCCTATACACAAGCACTGTATCCAGCTTCTTTTCAAACTGCACGATGAAAGAAGATAAAAATAATGGACGAAAGACGATTCGAATGTGGCGAGAATAAAGAATTTGGAGCAATTTGCGGTCAGGTCGTGAAAAACTACAAAATGAAAGGCACTTTGTATTCTTTCTCTTGACAGGCATTCTTCTCTCTTACTTCTTCGATTTAAGAATAGAAAATTCACTTTTTATCGCTGTTCACGTGCTCGAAGTCTTTCGAGCAGAGCTAAGAAAAAGATCCTTCATCAATTTCCTCTCGGTTAAAAATTTTTCACGTTAAACATTCGAGTTAACTTCGCGTTAAAATTGCTGACTACGCTCGATCGACAAGTGGAAATCGTGAAATTGCACGCTCGTAGACGAGTCATTAATAAACGTCAAAGGACGAATCAAAATCCTGTCCGATTATTTTTATTGTCGGCCGATTATCACGCGCTGCATTACTGTCGAGAACGAAACGATCCTATCGATATTCGCAGCCCTTTATTCCCTTTTTATGTCTCATTTTTTTGGTACGCATGGATCTGGATATTGGAATTTAAAAATTCACTCTCGCCGTTATGCCGTCGCGCGAATTTAATATAACCAGCAGTCGGCCTCGCGTTCAAACACAAAGAACGAAATTGATACGGAAAGTGCAGGAATTATTTAACGTTCCCGTATCTGAATGCATATAAGTTTTTTGTCCGCTGGCGAAAGGAGCGCACGGGGACAGAGAGAATGAAAAACTACGAGGCACGGCCTGTCCCGCTCGATTTAACCGCCTTCAGAATTTCAAAAAAATTCTACCCTACAAAAAAGCTTTACGATTTCGCACGAGGCGTCGTGTGATTTAGATATTCTCCGTTTAAAGTGGAAACTGTGCCAACATTGCTTTTATAATTTTCAATCGCGAACGTATTATCTTTATTTCATTTTCCGTTAATTAATTAGACAACTTTGATCCTTAATAATTTAAAAATCCCTCAAAGAGAAGGAAATCTGGTTGCCCGTTAGAGGAAAAATTAAATTCGGACTTAACATTTCCTAGTATCCTCAAATATAAATTCGTGTAAATGACTTCGCGCAAAAAACGTATAATCTAATGTAAAGATAAAAAAAAAAAAAAATGAATAAAATAAAATAAAAGGAAACAGAACTAGAAATGGAATGATAAAAGAGAAATTGAAAAGACACGAGGATCGAGAGGACATGATATACGGAACGAGATAGCAAGCTAAAAGAAAGAGGAAAAAAGAAAGAAAAAAGAAAAAAGAGAAAAAGATCGGCTGAAAGAGACAGGCAGAGGGGAAGGCGCGAACGCTAGAGTCCTCTCCGGTAGCACGCGAACGTAAATCCCTTCAGGCTGGATTTTAACGTGAAATTTATCGTAGCACTGGTAAATTATTGTCCGTCACGGTGTCCCGGAGGAACCTGGATCTCCGATAGGTAGAGAGGCTCGCGATCGAGCATGCACGCTATTAATATTTCGCGAGGCTAACGTGCCTTCGATTACTTTATAAATACCTAGGGAGATATATCGATGCACCTGTACGTGTTTGTACATGTATACGTGTAGGTTGAAGTGCAGCGTACCAGGAGGTTTTCATAAATTTTCCAATTTCGCGGTCGCCGGTCCACGTAATCCCTCCTTTCACTATAATCCTTCCCTTGGTTTTGTATTAACCGCGGTTGGATACCGCTTCCCGAGCCAAATTTACATTCGAGGACTGATGAGTCCGCTGAAACGTATCGCTGCACAGGATCGTTAGCCACGCATTAATATTTTCTATTTCTTTTTTTCGTTTCATTTTTTTTTCGTTCTTTTTATATATTTCCTTTTTTTCTCTCTTTGCCATAGCAAACAAGCATTCCAAGTTTCGCTCTCTTTCTCTTTGATTCTTATTGTTTCATTGTTCCTTTCCCCTTCTTTGCCCCTTTTCTCTCCTTTTTTCATCCACTTCTTCGTTTCTTGTATTCTTTTCCGTTTTTTTTCCCCTATTTCTGTTTCTTCTATTTTTTGCTAACGAGCTTCGTAAATCTTTCGGTCTCCAAGTCGACGATAAACCCCGCGTAATCTCACGTTTTATTCCCTGCCGCGGCGATAAATTTATTTTCTTATCGCTTTGATCTCAAGCTTAACTCGCGTTCAAATATTTCTAGATTTCTTTCTTTCCTTTCCTCTTGTTGTGCTTTTTCTGATCAACGCCCACGCAATCTGTTTCGATTTCTGTCGTTGATGTTGCAAACATTGCTTCGCGTCGGTTCGTTTGTAATTGAAAGTTCAGACATTTTTCCGTACTCGCACCTCGTTCTTGCTGCTTCGGAGAGTTACACCGCGCACTCTCCGCTCTCGCGCGCCGTTTGTTCGCGCGCGTTTTGAAAAACGTCGCGATTATAAGCGGAAAATAAATTTATCCCGGTAAATTCGGTCAACGCAACAGCGCGTTGCGTAACGATGCACGAACTGCAGCGAGTGCAGTCCGTTGGAATTGCACGCCGCTGCGGGGATGTGTCAATTACGCTTAATTCGATCCACCTGGCAATCGTGCCTTATTTCTGGGGGGTCAAATCGACCGACGCATCGTTGTTTGACTTCGTTCTCGCGTTGGCTTGGAAAAACAAAACTGGTTGGGCGATGAAAATGAAATTTCGTATAGAAAAACATTGCGAATTGCTTTTTATTATTCAACACGATCGATGAATTAATAAACTATGAATATTCGTCCACGCAGCGTTATTTTTTAAGAAGCCGTATTTTTATTTGACATTTGAAAAATTCTAGCTACAAATAATTTAGAGAAAAATCTTTTCTGAAACTGAAGCTAAACTGAAGCTGTTTTAAAAATAGCTAACATCAAAACCAGCAGATCATCATTTAGCCAAGTCCAATTCTTACTTTTCTTCTAATTTAACGATTTCTCTCTGATTCGCTACAATCTCCGTCATTTTGACGATCATCCATCCGAAAGTCTTCTCGAGACCGTCATAAAAGATATACCATGGTTGATCCGCGATGTATCGATAGAAATCGTTATAGAAACCGTCTCTCGCCCCTAAGGACCAATCGATGGGATACAAGGGCGATATTCGGCGTCGTTGGATTTGTCGTCGGGTTAACGCTCGTTCATACCGCTACAAGTGTGCTTGCGTTGACCTGCGTGGGCCAATCGTGCGGGCCAATCGTGCCGGCCAGATTGGATGTGACATCATAAAAAGCTCAGTAGCGAACGAGGACTTACGAGCCCGGGAAAATTGTCCATCAGGTCGAATGAGAGATGACGCATAGAATCCGTGTCATTTCGTCCCGCGAAAAACGTGACGAAACTCCTAAACGATCCGATGCCGAACGGTCTCGATGTTGCCGCGGAATGAATAGCCAGCACAACGACCGATCCACACGGAGAGTCGAAAAAGTTGAACGAGGTGTCGACCGTTTCGATGCATCGCTGTTGGCACGCGTGATGAATCGTCCAAGTTTCGAGCACGTAATTTTTGGATGGGATTCGATAGATTCTGGATGCTCTTCGAGCGTGATTTTCGTATATTTTAGATGTTTCATGTACGTGAATAGTATATGAATGGAAGCAAGAGTGGGTTCGTGTTGGTAAGAAGTCTATGAGTCAGGGAGTGAAACGGTGCCATAACGATACCTCGATCGTCCAGCAATTTTCGAATCACAGTTTTACACGGTAAATAACGCCTGGCTTGGTATTTGCCTCATAAATGGTGCAAAGGCTGGGAGAAACTAATTTAAAGTGCAATCGAGGCTGCAATGAAGTAAATGAATTTACAAAATAGACTGTGTACTGTGAGTCTTGCGAACGGTTAATTTGAAGAACCCATTAAATTTCTGTGTCCTGGTTCATAAGAAATCGAAACGTTCCTTTGGAACATTTTAAGATTCTTCCGTTTTTTTTATTTTATTTTTAATTACTTGCTTGCTATTTTTTTTTTTTTTTATTTATTCTTCGATCTTCTTCAAACTTCTCTCCGTGCCATTTATTATCCGTTTAAAACAACGTTCCTATCAAATTAATTCCAAAACAAAGGTCGCTAGAACGTAGAGATCCAATCGAGCAACGATTTCTCCGAATTAATTCCAGCATCGCCGATACCATTACCCTTTGCACCTTTCCCTCAAGGCAAATTTCACGCTCGCTCGAATTCTTTCCACTGAATTTTCTTTTCCTCAAGCTTCAAGTCTCGGTTCGACTTATTTCTCTCTATCAGATTTCTCTATTCCGGCAACGTAATGGACAGCACGTTTACAGGTCTCGGTTAGGTCGAGCGTGTGAAAGAGAATCGTTCGTTGCAACAAAGCTCCAATAAAGCCGGTTTCGGGCCGGTTAAGTGAAAGAAATATTACGCGTTACGTATGCAGCGGTCGTAGCCGCGGAAAAAGGGTGGCGAGATCGACGTTACCTTTGTGAAGGGTACCTATCGATAGCTTTGTTGGCGGCGCATTTACGAATGTCGAGTGCAGGCTCTCTCTCCTAGCAGGAANCGTGCCATTTATTATCCGTTTAAAACAACGTTCCTATCAAATTAATTCCAAAACAAAGGTCGCTAGAACGTAGAGATCCAATCGAGCAACGATTTCTCCGAATTAATTCCAGCATCGCCGATACCATTACCCTTTGCACCTTTCCCTCAAGGCAAATTTCACGCTCGCTCGAATTCTTTCCACTGAATTTTCTTTTCCTCAAGCTTCAAGTCTCGGTTCGACTTATTTCTCTCTATCAGATTTCTCTATTCCGGCAACGTAATGGACAGCACGTTTACAGGTCTCGGTTAGGTCGAGCGTGTGAAAGAGAATCGTTCGTTGCAACAAAGCTCCAATAAAGCCGGTTTCGGGCCGGTTAAGTGAAAGAAATATTACGCGTTACGTATGCAGCGGTCGTAGCCGCGGAAAAAGGGTGGCGAGATCGACGTTACCTTTGTGAAGGGTACCTATCGATAGCTTTGTTGGCGGCGCATTTACGAATGTCGAGTGCAGGCTCTCTCTCCTAGCAGGAATGGCGTCGCCGCGATGTCGACCCTTGGGTGAAATGTCAAGTCGGTCACACGACGACGAGTACGAAGACTGCTTCTCACTTGGGACCAAAAGAGAGAGAGACCGTTTCGCGAAAATTCTAGATGCAATTTTATGCCACGACGACGCGAGCCCCATACGTGAAACGGGGACCGAGATTGCTCTCGAGATCGAGTCGGATGATTCTGAACGCGTTTAACGCATCAACTTGCTCGAATTTTACCAATCTTGCTCGGTGCTCGCCGCTTTGTTCGACGGGTGAATTCAATTTGGGGACAATCTCGGGCCGCTCTTGCTTAAGACGTTTTTCTGTGTTGTCGGTCTTTAGTTTTGACATCTTGAAACCGTGGCAAATACCCCTATCGTGTTTAATTTTGAATTCGATACATCTTTCATCGAAACTTGATACCGAACTTGAATTCTCAACTGATAATTTAATCGAATTATCGTGTCATACAAGGATAATTAATACGTTCTTCTCTTCTTCAAACCGTAGTCGTTAATGGCTCAAGTTTCCCATCGATAGATTACAATCTAGAGTAGCGAATAATTGTTTCATCCTTTTCCAAACGATAGCGGTAATATCTGAGTGTCGTGAATTTTTATGCTTAAAGACACTCGATGCTGGTTATTCAAGAATTTAAAGAATAAATTGTCCTGGAAATATGCAGACGTTTCGAGGGAGAACGAGCGAATATCGAGTCGTGATGTGCATCGGAAGTGACCGATTACCCATCAATCAGCGATAATTACCATTGCGCAATATTCCGCGGCCAGAAGTACTTTGTTTCGTTCTGCAATATTCATGAAGCCATCGATCCGTGAGAAGAAATTCCGCAATGAAATACAAACAATCGAACCGTGGCGATTGTAAGTAACGAATGCCAATGTGTTTCTTTAGTTTCCGATGAGAAATTCTACCCTTATACCGCATTAATTCTTAGACAATCAACCCCTACAAATTAACAAGTTTCTGAACCAAACCGCGAATCCATAGCTCATCGAAACACTTTATAAGCAAAACAGACCACAACTACCACGAAGAATACCTCGAGAAATTTTCCGCCACGTGCTAATTTCACTCCTATCTAAAAAAAAAACAAAAAAAAAAAAAA